>JAGFMF010012271.1:11004890-11024177 GCA_019455555.1 Galemys pyrenaicus
ATGGTTGGACCAGCTTGCATTCCCACCAGCAGTGTAAGAGAGTTCCTTTTTCTCCACATCCCCGCCAACATTTGTTGTTGCTACTTTTTTTTATATGTGTCATTCTCACTGATGTGAGGTGGTATCTCATAGTGGTTTTGATTTGCATTTCTCTGATTCCTGCTAGTTTTTATTCAGAACATGCTATAGCAAGGAAGTCAGATACCATCACTTACGTTTTGGTGGAGATTGAAAGTCATCAGAGATATGGGGAAGCTCCCAAGTTTGAAATATGGAAGGTTTTGTGTGGTGCTGAGTACCATGTGCTGTACATTAATCCCAAGGGAGTAGAATTGATGTGACTGTCAACCTCAGGGGTGAACTCTAAATACTTTTGCTCATTGCATCTTGCCAAGAAAAACACAATACTGTCAAGCACTGGAAGAAATCACACGAGTCACACAGAAGAGAGGTAGCATAAGGGAGCCCAGCAGTGTGTTTAAGTCTTCTAAGGTTAGTGGGTGCCTGATGCAAGGCAGTCCTCTTGTGGGCATAGCTGTTGTGCCACTGTATTTGTAGAAAGACTCTGTCTTCTTTCTAGTGAGAACAGAGAAAAAGTGGGGTTGGCCAAGTGCTTTGTGATGCACACATTTTATTTTTTTCCCCTAAGATTTATTTATTTATGCATATAAGAACTGGGGTACAGGCAGAGGCAGGGGGTAAGAGGATTCATCAGAGACAGAGTGGGGAACAGAACAGACAGATCTACTGAAATACATGACTGAGGTTGGGAAGCAGTGGGTGAGGCAGGAAGGAGAGGTCTGTTGTGCCATGTGGAGGATTGAATTCATACTGCAGTGGCTGTGGATGCTTCATAGTGTGGTGCTTAACCCCTGGCGCCACCAACAAGGACCCGATGCTCATATTTTAAACAGAGCTGAGATAAACACTCATTGAGCCTGAAATAGAAAGAACTAGTCTCATATAAGTGATAAGCCTGGCAAAGATTATGTAGACTCTTTTTCTCCTGCTGAGGAAATGCTCCAGGTCCAAGACCCATTCTTCTGTGACTGAATGTGGGGGTGGAAGTGGGGTTAAAAGACTGTGCATTAGACCATCTCTACCAACATTTCAGTTATATTCTGATTGAAGGCTGCTGTCATGAGGAAACTGTAAGTGGCTAAAAGAGCAGGTATCCTATATGATTAGCTTAGCGTACACGTTTTATTTTCTCTGACTGGTTTATGTTAGACGTTGAGACAAAAATTAGAGAAGCAGGCAGTTACTCATTAAGTTAACTCTTGATTGTTTGGGGCTGATCGTTCAGGGATTTTTGTTTGATTTGCTGAATTGATTGCTAGGGATCCTTGCTTCCTACTACTGTGACTGTTTTATAGACTGCAGTGTTTCTTGAGCATAGGTAATGGGTTGGTTTCACAGTTTGCTGCAGACTGTAGATCAGAATTTTATTTTTATATATTATTTGGCTATTGTGTATGGTGTATATTTAGTTTCTTAGCAATTCAATAAGTATATTGCCTCATAAGCAAATATACTAACATTTATAGCATGTGCCCAGATCACAGGCAGAAGCAGTGCTGGACTTCTGAGAAGCCTTAGTTGGGTGGGAGCATAGGATATGAACATTCAAAGGGCAGGTGTTGGGACTGCAGAGGAAGCCAGGAAGCCAGATTATTTTGGAACTTGGGAGCAATGTTGGGAAATTTGTGCTTACCGAAACATTAAAGATCTGGAAAAGGGAAATTTTGAGACCGTATTTGTGGCGTTTAGAGGATTACTCTTTTTCATACTGGATAGTGGATTGGAGTAGGGCGAGACTCAGCAAAGAGACAATGAAACATGTCAATGTTTTATACAACAACACTAATGAATTCTTCATCAGTAGTTGATGGCAAATACCTGGAATTCACCATGAATGTAATAAGCAATTTAAAATTTATCTGCTTCATTTAATAGTTCTTTTGATTACTAGCTTAATATTGGTTCTAGTATACCTCAAGTAACAAAACAATGTTACTTGGGAGGTTAGACACATGAGCATGGCAATTTATTTTTCATAAGGAAAAAGAACACATTGCTAGTCCAATGTGATATATTCTTTTGAGTGGAAGGGAATTTGAAATCCATAAACCTGCAATCTTCACCATGGGAGAGATCAACCTAAAAATGTGGAATTTGAGTGACAATTGGAAGCTGAAGGAGGTTCTAGCTGCTCTCTGGCTCTGACAGTGTTGTGTCTGTACTTGAGTAAATCACTTGTGCATTTGAGTACTCTCTTGGCTCCCCTGTAAGAAACAAGGCAAGGGGCCCCGCCCTGGTGGTGCAGTGCATTGAGCAGTGCACTGTGAAGCGGGCCGCAGCCACTGCAGCACAAGTTCGATCCCTGCACAAGTTCTTTCCCTGCCACCGGCCAGGGTGGGGACCCACATGGTGTGGCTGACCTCTCCTGCCTCACCTGCTGCTCCCCTCAGCAGTGTGTTTCAATCGGTCTGCCTGTTCTGCTCCCTGCTCTCTGTGGTGAATCCTCTCACTCCCCACACCTCTGGCCTGTACCCCAGTGCTTGTATGCAAAATAGATAAATCTTTAAAAAAAAAAAAAGAAACAAGGCAAGATTCAAGCTCAGATTTACTCTACAGGCATAGAGGGACAGTGAGGTTATGCAAATATCTCCAAGGGACACCACTAAAAGTAAATACATTATTCTAAAGCATATTTGCTACATGATTCAGGAATAATAATATTATCACTGGAAGACAATTTAGAGAAATAATCATTTTTATCTGTTCATTTCCTTACCCTCCCTGCTTCCTGCCACTATTGCTTTTATCATTTCATATAGGATAATGACTTGTCTTCTTTGTTAATGACAGGGCATCTTATCACATGAAAGTGTCTGTTTTTCCCTCAATTTATAAGAGCTTTTGAGAACTTTGTTATGTATATTGCATGATTTCTTTTAATGAAGTAATCCTTGTAGTTGCTTATTTCAAAATGATTACTAATAAATTAATTAATTAACTTATTGCCTCCATAGTCCATCTGACTCAGTCCATCTGTGCCCATAGTCCATCTGACTCTCTGTCCCATCCCCTCCACCCTTTCCCTATTCCTTCTGGTAAGCATTATCTTTGTTTTTGCCAAGTTCAGATTTTTATTTCTTTTGTTACTTATGTGATAATTGATTTTGGGTTACTTATAATCTGCAGACAAATAAACCATCTAAAATCTCTCTTTCACTTTTTGGTTGATTCATTCAACATAATCACCACAAGGTCCATCCATTTTGTGCCAAATGCCACTATTTCATCTTTCTTCACTGTTGTGCAATATTTTATTGAATTTATCTGTTCAAGTGTTGAAGGGCACTTGGGTTGGTTCCATGATTTGGCAGTTGTTAACAGTGCTCCATAAGTGTAACTAGATTTTCTTATGTTAATTTTTTCATGTTATTTGGATGGACATCTTTTTTTTTTGCAAGGTTAAATGGGATTTCCATTTTTATTTTCTTGAGACCGCTCCATAATGTTTTCCATAGCGGCTGTACCAGCTTCCATTCCCACCAACAGTATGTGAGAGTTCCTTTTTCCCTGGAACCTCACTGACATTTGTCAAGTCCATTCTTTTTATGTGGACCATAGTCTCAGTGGTGAGGTGGTATCTGTGTGGTCAAAATGATTTTAGTTGCATATGAAATCAACAAATTGAAAACTGTTCACTTCTTTTGCAGACTCTGGTTACTAATAGTCTATTTAGTACTTTTCAGAATAAAAAAAATTGGTTAATTTCTTTTTTAAAAAAAGTCAGAAAAATCATAGGAAACACAATCTATAAAAAAGATTCATGCCTCAAATTTGTTGCTGTCTGCAAAATCACAGAGAAATTATTGCCAGATCTTGGTTGGAAAGATTATACTCACTAAAAATTCATTTTCCACATTCTCTAAAGGTTTTTAGAAAGACTAAATTTATAAATTTATAGGTAATGATTATTCATTTGCATATTCAGAAAACACGCTTAGTACTTCATGGTGCTTTGATTATGTGGCAGGGATGGACAACTAACATAAAAGTTATATATGAATGGGACTTTCAACATCATTTTAAAATCCTGTTTATAAATGTAATATAAGCTCAAATTCATTTTGTTGGTCCTTTTGAGTTGGTATAACAAAAAAATAGCTTATAAGTTGCACACATTTGGGTGGATTATCAGCAACACATGTGTATTTCTCACAGCTGTGGCGACTAGGAAGTCCAGGATCATAGAAATGGAAGGTCTGGTGTATGGTGAGGGCATCATGATATACATGATACACAGGAAATTTCTCTGTGTCCTCACATGGCAAAAGAGGCTAGGGAACTGGGGAACCCACCCCTCATAGTCCCCATCCTCCTTACTACCCACTACTACCTTCAATTCTGCAGTCATATTTCTAGGCTTTATGTGGTTTAGTTTTGCTTTAATTATGTGGTAATTATATTCCTTTCTTTCTCTCTCTTCCACATGAGTGAAATCATCTGCTATTTGTTTTTCTCTTTCTGACTTATTTCACTTAGCACAGTCTCCTCCAGTTCCATCCATGTTGCTGCAAATGTCAAGAGTTCATCTTCTGTAGTTGAGTAATATTCCACTGAGTATATTACCACATCTTAATCCACTGCTCTATTGATGGACTATTAAGCTGTTTCCGTAACTTGACTATTGTAAATAGAGCAGGTGTGAACATAGGAAAGCATGTATCTCTTTCTATCAGTGATTTTGTATTCTTCAGGTAGGTAACTAACAGTGAAATTGCTGAATCATATTGTATATCTATTTTTACTGTTTTGAGGAACCTACATACTGGTTTTCAGAAGGGTTGGCCAATCTGCTTTCTCATCAATAATGTAAAAGGGTGACTTTTTCTCCACATCTTCACTAATGTTTGTTGTTTTGGTTTATTTTTATATGGGTTTTTCTTGCTGAAGTGTGGTGTACATTTTCCTGGTGATGAATCATATTGAAAATGTTTTCATGTGCTTGTTTGCCATCTGTATGTCTTCTTTAGAGAAGTGTTTATTTAGTTCTGTCCATTTTTGTTTTGATTAACTTCTTTGTTTTCTTTTTGTTCAGTCATTTCAGTTCTTTGTAGATTTTATTAGCCCCTTGTCAGATATATGATACACAAATATATTCTCCTATATTTGCTTTAATAATAGTTTCTTTGGTCTTAGAGGTTTTTTGTGTGGTGTAGTGTAATTGATTATATGTATATGTATCTATATCTATATATATAGATATTTCTTTTGTTCTCTTGCTGTTGGAGTCAAGTCCCTAAAGACATCTCTGAAGTCAATGTTGCATTTTCCCCCATTGTATTTATATGGTTTGCAATTTTTAAAAAAGATTTATTTTACTTATTTATGCATTTAAGAGTTGGGGTGTAGGTCAGAGTTGTGGGAATGTGGTGAAAGGATTCACCAGAGAGAGTGGGGTACAGAACAGGCAGATTGACTGAAATACAGTGCTGAAGGGAGCAGCAGCTGAGACAGGAGAGGTCTGCTGCGCCATGTGGGTCAGCTCCCTGGCTGGGGATCAAACTCATGTTGAAGTGGACAGTGATAGCTTCATAGTGCTGAGACTTAACCCCTTGCACCACCAGGGAGGTCCTGGTTTACAGTCTTGCATCTATTTAATTCATTTTGAGTTAGTTTTTGTGTGTGGTGTGAAAAAGTAATCTAGTTTCATTTTTCTGCATGTGGCTGTTCAGTTTTTCCAGCACCATCAGCTGAAGAGACTTTCCTTTCTCCATTGTATACTTTGGTTCTTTGTGAGCTGTCCATAATTTATGTGGATTTATTTATGGGCTCTTAATTCTAATCTATTTTTCAAGTGTCTATTTTGATTCCAATATTGTTTTTATTGCTATAGCCTCTTTGTATCATCTGAAATGTGGAACATGACACCTCCATTCCTCTTTTTCCTCTTTTTTTTCCCATCAAGATCATTATGGCTATTGGGGAGCTCTTCTGTGATTCCATACAAAAATCAGTAGTGCTTGCTAAACTTCTTTGAAGAATTCCATTGCAATTTTGATGGGGATTGCATTGACTCTATGTATTGCTCTGTGTAAGATGGGCATTTAATAATGTTAATCCTTCCAATCAATGAGTTGAACTATCTTTCCATTTCCATGTGTAGTCTTCTATTTCTTTAACGATGTTTTATAATTTCCATTAAATAGGCCTTTCATCTCCTTTGTTAGAATTATTCCTAGGTATATAATACATTTTGATGCTATTGTAAGTTTTTTTTCTTGATTTTTTTCTCTTATAGTTCATTATTTGCATATATATAGGAATGCAACAGACTTCTGTATGTTGATTTGGTAGCCTGCCGCTCAGCAACATGCCAAAGCTAACTGCAAAGCAGACTGGGAAATGTAGTCTGCAAAGTATTACACTGTAGGAAAATGGGTCATTCCAACACACAGCAATCTTCACCACATTTTCCTTGCCTTGATCAATTCATTTTTTGCTGTTCTCCCTTAACTATTTTTTCCAAATTATGACATAATTTTAATTTAATTAAAGATACATTAAGCAACATTTTTCTTTAATGTTTGGTTTGTTGTCAAGAGAAGACAACTTACTATTTCATTGTGAAACAGAAATCTGGACATTATCAACTAAATTACCCCGTTATTTTTAGTGACTACACTCTAAACAGTTGTAGATTCTCTCATTTGAAATAATTTAGATTTTTGTTACTGGCATATAGCACACTTATTAGGTAAGTAAATATAACTTGTTGCTGCCAATTATGTTTTGAAAATACCTTCAAAAATTATTTTGCATTTTTGTGTGTACAAAAGTATCCAGAAAAACCAAGTTCAAAGATTAAATTTAGTATTATATGTTTTAAATGCAAACCTTTGTGTTGCTAGCAAGAAAAAAAGTTATGAGTAGTTATTCCTTGGTTGAAATATTAATATTGTTTCATGTAAGAACTCTCAGATAAAGTCCCCTCCATAATAGAAATTCCTGAGTCTGGTCATAGCTGAGTCAGAACACCTGGTGATCACTTCTTTGCCAGGTGATTGGGCCAGAAAAAGGAAGAGTAAGTATCTCAATCAGTAAATGTTTATCAAGTGCTGCTGGGGTCTCAGTACTGCCTGAAAGGCTAGGTCCCTACTTCCTGCAGTGACAGCTAGTGTTGAGAATGGGATTAAGCATAGTTGAAGGTTGACAGCCTTAGGTCAATTAAAAAGTTTCATGGTGGCATCATATTTGATCTTAGTATAAAAGATTTTGTTATTTGTTAAGCCATTCAACTTACCCTTATTTTTGTAAATTTCAGACAACTTTTGATCCTGTCTTGAAAGAAATCTCTCTAGCTAAAATAAAGGGTTTTTTTATTAGAAATATTTGGCATACTTAATATAAAGTAGTTGTAAATATATATAGCATATAAATAGATGTATAAAATAGATCAAGAAAGAAAAGTTATTTAATTGCAAAATTTTCTAAAAAGGTTTTAAAAAAATAAACATGTTTATGCAATAATCTACAGAAATGCAGAACTCGTAAAAATGGATAATCAAATGCACTTCCATACAGAGAAAGTCCATTGATATTCAGGTAAAATTGCTTGCCTTAGTTTGCACAAGTTATCAAAGATATGATTGCTTTAATTAGAATAGTATTAAATATTATATTAATCTATTACATAGATTATTTAGAAAAAATGCAATAGATTCATGTTGATGAGGTGCTGTATGGTATGTATTTACAGGCTGTTAATTCAAAGACTTTTAGCTTCATTTATTTTGCCTCTTGAGCTAATGCAGTAATGCATGCACCATGTCCAGGCTGGAGAATTATGAAATGGAAGTCCTCATGTATAAGGTTTCATGTCTTAAGTTTTATATAGTGTATCTTTCTCACACATGGATAACTCCTCCTCTGCTACTTTTCTTTCTCCTTCACCTTTTATATCTTCTTTTTTCTAGTTTTTCTCTTTTTCTTTGCATCTACCATTTGTGAAATCATGAGCCTTTTTTTCAATCTCTGGTGAGATTTTAACTTGAGGGGAGAATGAATTCTGTTTTCAATTATTGGGAGTATGAGTTGGGCTCTTTCAAGGGTACAGTAGTGATATGGATTGAGGTAAAGTTCCTCATTGTCTTGAAGTTTTGAGTTGCTTGATGAAGCTTTGGGGGATGACAGTGTGAAATGATGAGCTTCCTTCCACCTCAAGTGCCTCTTTGTGTTCTAGCCTGTCTCCACCTGCACACATCAGACTTTCTGTTTCAACATAGGAGGTACTCTTTGTTCAATAAATAAATATTGATGGTGTTGTTGAAATTTAAAAGAAGCTGGGAGGGTTGAGGGTATATGGGAGCACGGGGGACTGAGGTGATGGTGCACTGGTGATATGGTGATGGGGAATACATGGGGATTACAATTGATGTCAAATATATATAAATTTTAAAAATGTTAATTAAAAAAAAGATGCTGTTGCTTTTGCAGCTGTTCCCAGATGTGCTTGAACACTAAAAATGATCCAGATACACAGGCCCTTTCTACCCAGTACAAATGAGCAAATTCTTCTTAGACACTTGGGCAAAGCTCTTCTCTTCAGGGAATGCCAATGTTTGAGTCCTCTTCCTATTGAGGGTGCTCTTGGGATATGATATTTGGCCATAAGATGCAGGAATACCCACATCCCCTCACAGAGCACTGTCCCTTCTCCTTTTGGGTGTCCAGAGGTAATTCTATGCTCAGAGGCAGTGCAAGAATTTATCTTACATGATTCATTGGAGGTTTGTCCCTAATCTTTTTGAAAGAGTTGGGCTACAGCAAATGAACATGCAAATTCCTTGTGTGGAAACATCAGTTTACACTGGAATGACCTTTTAGGACATGCAGGGGGAGGCTATTATTTTAAGTGTGAAATGCAGAGGAAAGAAACCCTACAAAAGAAAAATAATAATATTCATGTATATATTGCTGAATTGTGGTGAGGACTGTCTGAGCAAATTCACAAACTTACCAGCCTCAAGAAAAAAGCAAGTTTATGATACTTTGATGGCTTGATGAAACTCCACATCTCTTGGGTTTTCTAGGGAAGTCCCTGTCAGGTGCAGTCTGAGAGCTTCTCACTGATATAAGTTTACTTAGCTGCACAGCACAAGTGGAATTTAGGACGAGCCCTCAGCTATGTGCAAACTGAACAATTGTCCAGTGTATCTGGGGTCTTCAAACATCATCAGTCCTTTGTATCATGGATTCTGTGAAGAAGTTTGTAAGCAGCAGTGTAGATTTTGTTATCATCATCATTATCAAAAAGAAGCTCATGGGTACACAGCTGGTAACTCTTAAGAAATGACTATTTTGAGCAACATAACTGGAGCTTCCTTTGCTTAAGAGTGAAAATGCATAAGTTAAGTTAAACTAGAGCATACCTTTTATTATTTGTTTATTTTTTATTAAAGATTTTATTTTATTTTATTTTTGTATAGAAGAACTGGGGTCTAGGCCAGAGGTGCTGGGGGTGAGAGCATTCACCAGAGACAGAGTGGGAAGCAGAGCAGGCTGATCCACTGAAATACACTGCTGAGGGGAGCAGCAGGTGAGACTAGAGAGGTCTGCTGTGCTATGCGGGTCAACTCCCTGGCCAGACAGAACTCAGGCAGCAGAGGTGATGGCGTTGAAACTTAACCACTAGGCACCAGGGAAGCCCTAGAGCATTGCTTTTAAAAGATGGCAGGATTGGTCACTGTAAGAATGTATATTTTATGTCTTTAGATGATTTTGTTGAATATCTTATTTTGCGTTTGTAACACTAGAACTTGGGTGTCTTGTTTCTAAGTCCTATAATCTTTCCATACTGCTGGACTGAAGGGGTCTAGCTGGACTGAAGAAACATCTATAGATGGGAGTATGTGTGTGGAGAAAGGACAATGAAAGTCTTTCCTGAACATGGTTGAGATTGTAAATAGAGAGGGCCGTTGGAGGAACACAACAAATTGGAACAAGAGGGAATATTTATGTCTGTCTGTGGTGATAAGACCTTTGAAAAGCATGATCAGAAATTCAGATAGAACACATTTAGACACTGTCTATGTCTTTTGAGAATTGGAAAAGGCAAGTAACATTTGAGAAATATATTTTTCTCAAAAAATTTTTAAGAGGCAGAGATGAGAAGGTGAGGCATAAAAAGTGAAGGTAGAATCCTATGAAAGAGAGTTCTGAGATGTTTAAGTGATAAGGAGTATCTGCTGGTGTATGCAAAATTAGTTATAGGATTGGAGGCTAACAGGATGTGAAGAATCTCGAAGATGACACCAGCCAAGGCTACCAACAACAATATTCTAGTTGAGTAGAAAGGAAATATATAAAAATGACTCACTCACTATTAATATACCCTATTGTGGGTACTGGTCTAGGTTTTCTTTGTGGTGCACAGTTTGCCTCAAGAGAACCCAAGAGAGGATGAATTTAGGAATAGATGTGGAAGGAGGAAGAAGAGAAGGTGCCAGAGATGATTTACCTCATCAAAGAATGCGTGAGATAAACAGATTGATTGTCAGAGCAAAAATAAGCAGAGACCTAATATTGGATGCATTTATTTGAGAAGTTTGTCTATTTAATATTTAATCCTGATTTTGAAAGGCATGAACAAGGGAAAGTATGGCAATACTAACTGTGGTGGTTTAAAAACATGTCAACATATTCTTTGACACCTGCAGTCAAGAGTTGAAGTTCCATTCCCTATAATGTGGGCTCACTCTTAGTTAAGATACTATAGAGTGACATAGCATGACCCCACAGGTAGACATAAAAGGGAATTTTCTGCCATGCTAGGAGCAAGCCCAGTGTACCTGGGAGCCATGTGAAGTGTTTCGGTCAGCAGTGCTCACTGAGCTCTCTGCCAACAGCAGCACCAACTGCCAGACATGCAAGTGAGGAAGCTTCAAGAAGACCTGCCTGGTCCCCATCTCACAGTTAACACTTCAAAAGAGTTCCTGAGAGGGCGCTGACTACATGACACCAGTAGAGCAATGGAAAGAAAGGAGATCCCCCTTTTCTCTAGCTGCTTCTCTCCACATCATCTTCTATCTCCTTCCCCTTCTTCCTCCTTTCCTTCTGTTTCTTGATGAAAACTATGACTAATTTAATCATTATGTTTAGACTGTTTTACTACCCAGCAATAAGTATCGAAACAGGAATCAATGGCAGTTTCAAAAAAAAATTATCAGTTTTTTCTATTAATAATTTAATTTTCTCTTAATAATCGTTTCTTCCCTCCTTTATTTTTCCTATTTCTGTAATAAAGTGTCCTGATAATAAAACACAGTCATCAGTGCCAAAGAAGGTATTCTTTGACTGAGCATTGCCCAGAGGGCCCTGGACTGTCTAGCCTGGCAGGACCTATTAGCATCTATGGGTAAGGCCACGTGAAGGCACTGCATCTCCAAGAAGAGGGCACTTCAGATCTCTCCATTTCTCAGAAGGCAGTTATCAGGTAAATAGTGAGAAGTCAGCTCATGAATAGGTGGGTATTTGTTTTGTTTCTTAAGCTAATTATGATTCATATACTTTCACACAGCTTCCTGCCAAGACTATTGGACTTGGAGTCTGGTTACAGGTATTGCTAGGTTGTGTGTAAACACCAAGTTTCTGAGGGAGGTTTGTATGAGGGGGAGGTTTGTGTGAGCTGAAGATTGCCAGGGCAAGGAGAAAAGTGAAAAATCACGAAGGAGTGACTAATACTAATTATTAACTCCACTGTACTAGTGGAGTTGTCACATAGTATTCTTTTCAGATAATATACATTTTACTTTGTTAGATTTTAAGACTTTTAAACACACTTTCTTACATAATGAATTTAATATTAATTTAATTTCATATTAAAATCTGTAAATATATAAAGCTATAGCTATTTTATATCTGGTATGAAACAGTAATATATTACTCATGCATTTGCCTCTCTTTTTGAAGAAAGACCTCCTTTGCCTTCAGTTAGGATCTTGAGGGTGAGAGGAAGAATTGAGCATTAGAGAAGCATCTAGTAGAGCAGAGAAGGGGAAGAAATTGGAGCATTTTTATGTTTTATGAGGGTTAAATGAGAAAATATTGATAGAAGCATTCATATGTTATTTTACTCAGAAATCTCTCAGTAAATGCCAGTCAATAAGATTTTTTACTTAATTATATGGACAAACCCCTACTGTAACATTCCTAAAATATGGAGCAGATAAGCCCAAAATGTGATGTGACCAGAGAGAAGTATGGGGAGAATTCAGGAAGACTCAGAGAGGAGGGTCTTTCTAAACGACACCCTGCCAGTCTTCGTGATACCAGGAATGGTGTTGAGATGTATTCCAGTAACTATAAAGAATGGAAAGAGGATGTTCCCTTGTCATTTTCCAGGGTCATTCTCTATTTTTCCAACTTTAAAGAAGTGCTATATGTTACTGCAAGGGGCTGATGGGCAGGTTACCTTATTTTAGTATCAATTTTTGAGCACTTACTGTGTACTAAGCTTTGGGCAAAAAACACAGTGCTTCTCTGAGACATAAGCAACCATCTCTACATAGTGTGCTGAAGTGGGAGTGAAAGGCTGTGCAAAGCTATGGGTCATGGAGGGCACTTGATTGATTGACTGAAAAACTAGCTGCTAAAAAATATTACTTAGGGCCACCTTTCTCTTTTTATCTCTGTTGGTACCATACTTCTTTCTGGTCATATCACATTTTGGGCTTATCTGCTCCATATTTTAGGAATGTCGCATAGGGGTTTGTCCATGTAACTAAGTAAAAAATCTAATTGACTGTCATTTACTGAGGGATTTCTGGGTAAAGTAACATATGAAAGCTTCTATCAATATTTTCTCATAACTAAGAAGATTCTAACATAACCTTGTTTACAGGCATGCTAAACGAGACAGTAGCTCTGCTTAAGGTCATACTGCAGGGATATGGTGAAGCTAACATTGGATCTTGTTCAAAGCCCATGTTCTGTATACTTCTGCTTCAACCCAACACTGATATCCTCTTTAATTATGAAATTTTATTGCTTAACGTTCCTGAATAGAACTACTGTGTGTCTCAATCCGAACATCAGCACCTCAGTATCTTCCAGAAACTCCTGTGAGCCCCAGGTCGGGCTCTGCGGTGTCTCTAGGAAGGATGCTGGCTTTACGCACATGTACAGAATACTCATCTTCTCAGGCTTTGAAACAGGCCACCACTTTGAACCCACCTTAAAACCCTTTGTATTTTGGATCAGTAGCTTTTTCTTCTGTGCTGATGTCAGGATTTAAATAGTTCTCAGATGCCTCTTTACAGGCACAGTCAAGTGAGAGCGTCTTATTTGGGTGAGAATCCAAGCTAGTCTGGTTCTAACTGGCTGCTGGAAAGTTTTATGGTTTCCTTCTGATCTTTTTTTCCCCCTCACACTTAAATTCAAATTCATTCTCAAGGACTTTTCATCTTCCAGTGTTCAAATATGATTGCATAATATTATAAAACATTAACCAACTTTTTCTTTTCTCATTGTTTTCTCTATTTTCTTTGTACTTTCTCTTCACTTAGTACTTAAACTGACTACACATTAACTCACCTGAGACAATTTTACAGACTAACCCCTTCTGGGCTTTACCCCCAAAGCATATAAGTCAGTATTTCTGGGGACATGGATGTTTTGGAAAAGCTCTATAGAGAATGTTAACAGGTAGCCATGTTTGAAGATCAGTGGCATGACTGAAGTTCTTGTTTTCAGAGGGATTCTCATGCAAATGATAAAAATTCAAAAGAGAAAAAAAGAAATAGATTTTTGACACTTGGGTTTTAGCAGGCTAGCAATGGAATGGAAAGACAGATGGCAGAGCTAGCAGAAAATAGCATGAGTTACCTAGAAAGGAAGACTGCAAGAAAGTTGAAAAGAACCATTAGGTAAATGATGAGGTTTACTTATTTTAGGCTCTTAAAAGCCATCCTACACATAAGGGAGAGACTGAAACATGGACCTGGGCAAAATGGTGGACATCTTAACAGATGCTTCGTAGACAGACTATAGAAAACTAGATGCCACTTCTCTTCCTTGCTCCTGTCCTTTGACACAACAAAAGCTTCCAAGACCTTACATGCCATTCTTGGAAAGGAAGAGGGAACACTGAATTTGGGGAAGGGGGGTCTCAAAATAGAAGGTAGGTAAATTATAGGAAACAAAGAATGAAATGCACCTTATGTACCTGCTTCTGATATTTGTATGCATTGCATTTGGATCTGTCTTTTGGCATATACATCATTACCAACTGGTAGTTCTAGAGAAGGAGGAGGACTTGGAACTCTTTCAGATGACCCTAAAATTACCATTTTGATATTGATTATGTGAATTTCAATTGTTGTTATGTCAGAATTTCAGTTCATTTAGAAAAGATTTGAATTTTATTCAGTAAAAGGCATTACTTATTATTTCATTTAGACTCTAATGAAGTTTTATGAGCCACCTCCCCAATCTGATACCACATAGTATTTTTATGTTGCAATTTTTGTTGTTTTGGATTTTGTTGTTTTGGACGCAGCAATTGATAGTCTGCTTCAATATACTACTATGCTTTTCAACTATACTAAATTATAAAACTTAGAAATCTGATTAAATATCAAGTTATCTTCTATTTAAAAGTCCTTGCCCTGACTAGAATTACTTGCTTCAGCTGCTCTAGATGACTGGCTAAAAGCAACACCCTGTCTTGCTAGAGAACATGTGTATTTCCCATTATACATAATTTTTCATAAGCAAATTAAAAACTTATTGGCCACTTCAGGTGTATGATTTAAGGTTTCTGGGTGAAAATGATACCTTCTTTTTTGTTTTCCTCTGGCTGGTTGTGTTTCAGGATCCCTTATTGTCATTTACATATAGAATTATAGATATTTAACACTGAAGGCCTTAAGATCTGACCACTGACAAGACAGCTCATGGCTCTGTTCTAAACAACTTTCTGGGGGGAGGAAATTACCACTCCCCCTAGGACATCATTCCATTACAATTTTTCTAAATTTTCTGCTTACATACAATTATCACCTTTTTAATCAAAATATCTGTATGTCATACTAACTCTTCTGGTGATGGGGGAATGAAGCTAAAAACAAATGATGGGTGACATGAATCTAAAGTCAACAAAAATCGAAAATGCACATAGGTTAAGTTTGCAAAAGATGCTGATTTTCCTCAGCCCCAGAATCAGAAGTATTAGAAGCAACATATTGTTGAAAATTTTTCTTTACCTTACCTGATCCTTGAAATTTACCCAAATGGTTGCATGCTAGGAAGATTCAATAGTACTTGAAAGTATCATGTTACTCTGAAGATTATGACTCTACATACTGTCTTTGTATCTTACATTGCTGTATGTTAGAAGTGAACTAATCAAGAGATAGGCTATTTTCAGGTGGCATTTGAACAAAGATTTTTCACCTCTTCTCATGGATAAAATTCTAGTAATGCTGTATTTGTTGTATGATACACCACTGTTTTTGAGTATAAAAAATCCATCTTCTTCTCTCCTGAAATCACAGCTCAATTTTTTCATGGGAAAAATGATACTTCTATCTGATATAATACTGGTATGACTTGTGTCCAAGACATTTTTCATGCACCTGCATTCATTTATTCACTCATTCATTCATGTGCATTAACCTAGAAAGACTAATGTTTAATTTTCACTCCCTTATGACATTTGCTTCTTTAGCCTTTCTATAATTCTGAGAGCTATTCAAGAAATTCCATTTTTACTAAATTAGCTTGATTTGGTTTTGGTTTCTTGCAACCCAAGAACTCTAATACATACAATGATGAAAGCATAATGTTGCTTGTGAATAATTTAGATGTCCTCAGATGATAGCCATACCAGGGATTCTATTTCTTTTGCAAAGACTTTTAACTCCAACTAAAATGAATCATTGTTAGAAGGTTAATTATGGGATCTTGCACAGCAGAGTTAAAAAAAAGCATATTAATAAGCAGTTTGAAAATGCTGGGATTACCCAAATATTTTGACAGTTATATTCTTTCTAGATTAGCTTAGACTCTCTTTTGGATGAGTTGTCTAAGCTGTTGGTACTATCACGGTAGCCTGGAGTTGGTGAGTCCAGACTGGCAGATTTCACAAGGAAAGGGAGGAGCTGTCTAGACCTTATGTTGTTTTTCTCTGGTCTGGATTATTTGTACATCTAGAATCCATATCCAGATTCCTTTCCAGACATTGCTACCCTTTCTCAAAGTTTCCCTTTTTCATTTCTACAGAGGGATTGACATGATCTACAGAGGGACCAGGGATGTCACTTTGTAATTTTAATTTTTGAAATTAAATGTTTCCATAATACAAAAATATTGACCTTACACTGCTCCATCTCTGTATCTCCAAATTCTACTGATTCTTATACCAGGGTGAAATCCCAAATATTTTGGAATGTGTTTCCAGTTGACCATATCTGGAAAGAAGCTCTCCTATGTGAATACCTGTGGCAATCTAGTCAGCACTGCTTTATAATCTGGCACTTTATTTACAACCTCATTTCTTCTCATTGCTTCTTAACTTCTGGGAGAGATTTGCATGAATGGTATGGCCTATTTTTTGCAGCTCCTTACCTTCACCTGCGACCCCAAACCACTGAGATCAGTGAATTTGGATGGATCCTATTAGTAAGTGGATGACACTTATGGCCATGAGATTTACTATCAGCTACAGAATACAGAAAGCAACATTTTGGTAGTGTAAGAAAATAAGAGTTGTCCACAGACCACTGCAGTCCACAGACATGTCTCAAACATGAATTTAAAATAATCAGAATTTGAAGACATTCAGTGAAGCATGTACTTTCCACTTCACTGAAGGCCCTATTTCTCTCTGCTCCCATATTCAAACATTTATGTTACCTTTTAGACTGTGAAGAAATTTGAGTTTGGGACTCCAGTTATGTTTTAAACCTTGCTTTATCTCTGCATATCTGCCCATAGATATCCACATTTTTCTCTTGTATATATTTAAAACTACTTGACAAGAATGATGCTTAACTGCAGGCACTACAAAGCTAGACCTTCACTAAATATTACCATCTGTTGACTTAAACTTGAGGTTCCATGTGATCAAATTGTTGCCATAGATCAGTGTTGGCCTTTTCAGCTTTGAAGTCATGCTTCAGTCTCAGGACGCCCTCTTTTCCTCTACGAAGTTGGCAAACATCCACTCTCTCAAATGTGCTCTAGTTTCCTGGGAGAACAAATAGCTTGAATAAAAATTGTATTTGTGAAAGTGCTTGTATATTGAGCCTGGTTCAATATATAACAAGAGCATTGTGACTATCTGGGAATCTCAGTGGGCAAAGTATAAAAGTGTTAAACTCTGTGATTTTTTTGTAGTCACTGAAGTAGACAAGATGACTAACTAGGATACTAACTAGCAAAGTTTTCTTTTCTTTTTAAAATATTTACTTATTAGTGCATAGAAGAACTGGGGTGTAGGCCAGAGTTGTGGGTGCTGGGGGATGGTGAGAGGGTTCAATGAGACAGAGTGGGGAGCATAACAGGTAGATTTACTGAAATACACTACTGAGGGGAACAGCGGGCAAGACAGGAGAGGTCTGCTGTGCCATATGTGGGTCAGCTCTCTGGCCGGGATTTAATTCAGGCCATAGCAGTGATATAGCTCTGAGACTTAACCCCTAGGCCACCAGGAAGGACCCTAACTAGAAAGTTTTTAGGAGAGATTTGAGTTGTAATCATGCAGGGGATGAACAAGTGTGGGGGATACCCAAAAGTTTCTTGTGACCTGAATTCCTTCCTTGGGTAAAACATGTCTGAAGATATTATAATTGACCTCACAGCTCAGTTCTGAGACAGGACAGAAAGAGTAGAGAGAGGCTGTGGACTCTAGGTCATTGGGGTTTGTAAAGGATATAATGATGACTGGGTGAAAACTTGTTCTAGAAGCCATTGAATGGGTAGCTTTTAGGGTTATCATCCCTGAATCCAAAAGGCCATTGCCAACTCCCTGATATCCTGGAATGAGACTCTCACCTCCAGGTTGGCAACTCTCCATGAGAACCCACCTGCTTTTTACCCACTGGGCTTACTATAAGACCAACAAGGTGAAGGCTGGCTTGGTAGATGACAATGAGGAGAAGTTTAATATCTTAAATTTTCCTGTGGTAGAGGATAAATATACCATACAGGCAGATGCTGAAGAAAATGAAATGGTGCTGAGTTTTCAAATCTTTCAAAGCCCAGGATTGAGGAGTAACAGAAAGAGCTGGAGAAGATAAAGAACGTAACTCCATTTGAACAGATGACCACTGAGGACTTTAATGAACTCTTTCCAGAAACCAAATTAGACAAGAAGTATTCCTGTTGGCCTCATAAGCCAGTTGAGAATTTATGAGTGAATGTGGGAGAAAGTCCTGGGTCTTGTAAATTCCAGTTATTAAAATAATTTACATAGTTAAAAGAAAAGAAGTAGAGGAAAAAAGTGAAAGTTCAACAAAGATGGCAGATGGCTTTGAAAAACAGTAATAGACATTCTCAAAATATCATTTTTCAAAGATGTGAAAACAGATACAGAAAAAGTAGAGAGGGAAGAGAGACCCTAGAAAAATAACTAAGATATCTTTGTATTTTAACACATATTGGAATCAGTTACTGATAAAGAAAAACCTTATGTAAACATTTTTTTTAAAGATTTATATACTTATGCATACAAGAGCTGAGATCCAGGCCAGAGGTTTGGGGATGAGGAGATTCACCAGAGAAAGAGTGGGAAACAGAACAGGCAGACTGACTGAAGTACACTGGTGAGGGGAGCAGTAGGAGAGGCTGGAGAACTCTGCTGAGCCATGTGGGGGTTGGATGAAACTCCTGCTGCAGGGGCTGAGGTTGCTTTATAGTTCAGTGCTTAACCCCTTGCACCACCATGGAGGCCCTTATGTAAAATTTAAAGTCAAGTGCTATATTACGGATATTTATTTGCTAATGTTTTGCATTCATTTATCATTTCACATATTATAATTTTTGCTTATTATGCTGTTGAAAGCAATATAAGAAACATAGGGAGGAAGTGCTATAACTTTTAACAGAAGGAGAAGCTTGCTTGAGATGTTCCCTTGGTGCATGATAGCAGAGCAGTGGCTCACATTAGGACTTCTTTTTTTTTTTTTTAAAGATTTATTTATTTATGCATACAAGCACTGGGGTACAGGCCAGAGGTGTAGGGGGTGGGTGAGAGGATTCACCACAGAGAGC
>JAGFMF010012271.1:11046390-11062379 GCA_019455555.1 Galemys pyrenaicus
CCGCTCTCTGTGGTGAATCCTCTCACCCCCCCACACCTCTGGCCTGTGCCCCAGTGCTTGTATGCATAAATAAATAAATCTTTAAAAAAAAAAAAAGACCCACTGACCATGCCTCTATTATCATCTCCTGGGGTGTACAAACAATACCATCCACCCCCAGGGTCCCATAAACATAACCTGCCAAATTTTCCCAGCCTTCTGGCAGGATTGTCAGTTCAAGTTCATTAGTCCTTTCCTTGGGTCAGCAGTGGGTGAGCTCTGAATCGTGGTCCTCTTTTAGTCTGCTGCCTCAGGGGTCCTGGGCTGGTCCTCGCGGGCCTCTCCTCCTCCACTTGAGGTCTTGTCCCGCAGCTCCCAGACCTTGTCCACCTCCTGCACTCCTGCAGCATCTCTCGCTCTTCCTGCAGCATCCTGGTCTTCAGCCACCTCCCGTGCTGCCATTGCTCCACCAACGTTCATGGCCTGCCACCTCTCAGTCCTTTCTGCAGTTTTCTTGGGGCTCCACACCTGTCTGCATCGAACCATCCTGCCAATTGTAGTGGCAGGAAAGGTGGCACTGGAGCAAGGTTCGGGATGGTCTGGGCAGACGGGTCAAGGAAGAAGAGTCTTGGAGCCCTCAGTGGCTTTTCATGCTTTATTTAGTAGAGGTGGCCAGGTACATGGCAGGTAGGGGTGCCGGGGAGCCAGGAGGCTAGCGGCCTCCCAGCCCCCAGTGCATCTCACCCTCTCGGCTGCTTCTTCTCTCTCTCTCTCTGCTGCTTTCTGGTCTGTACTGTTAGTCCTGTTGGTCCTGGAGTCCTCATGACTCTGCCCATTTAAGCCCATGTCAAACTCAGGTGCGCTCACTTGTGCATGCCCACCCTGGAATGCTCGCAGCACCACAGGTGTCCATCATCACAGTAGTGGGAGGGTGGAAAGACCTGATTGTTCTCTGACCCTACACCCCTCAAACTCACACACTTTCACTTTTATTTTTGATAATCTGTTAATTTCAATTTAACAACACATTAGGGACATTTATCCTAAAAAAAAATTACTGTGTACATTCTTGTAGAAATTCTATGCCAAAGGAATATGGTTACTGTAGATAAGGAAAAGTTGGCTGGGAGAAGGGAGCTCCTTGACAATGCGGACAGGGAATGTTGATGTCGTTTTCCCTTGTTACTATATCAGACCTGTATGAAGAACTGGTGTGGGGGAACTCTGGCTGTCATGAATGTTCCCAGTTGGAGCATCCTTTGCATTTGCTGGAGCTGGGGTGTGTGGCTGAGGCTGGCTGCCTTTTCTACTTAGAAATGGATGGGATGCAAGGTTGGGGTGAGGGGTGGAGGTAGGTACACTGTAAGGATCCAAGCCATTGTTGCTGTGCCTATTTGCTTTTCTCCTTTGTCCTCTGAGTCCCCAGGTGATGGGAACAGCAATGGAAAGTGAAATTAAGAAAATTAACAAGTATGTATAAATTGCTTTGCCTGACAGCAGGTTCCTCCAGTCCTTTCAGGGCATGGCAGGGCTTTTCTTTCAAGCTCTGCTCTTATGTAAGTGCAATGTGGGCAGTGGGTGGGTTGGGGATGTCATATATGGACCATAAAGAAAGAGAACTGAAGTTTGCTACAGCTATGGGGAGGATCTTGAAATTAGAACATTTATTTTCCTTTCAAGCACTAAGATCGAGTATGCCATGCAGAAACTGTTTTTGATGGGCTCATAAAACAATGTGAACAAACTTTTCAGATTACTAGCTCAACATTTTTTTCTCTTAATTTTTTTTGCCATTGTTAATCAAAGGTATTGTAAGATTTTATTTGTTAATTAACTTTCCAGTTCTCTAATACTCATTTTGTTCAACTATATCTAATTCCAAATAGCTGCAGTATATATTTTCTCTTTTCAATTATGCTTTTGTTCTTCATTCTGATTATTGCAAATTATGCAAATCAAGCTAGATAAGCGATTTAATTTAATCAACTGTGGGTTTGCTTACACTGATTTGAATATTAGCTGTCATCTAAATGCAAATGACCAGAGAGAAGGAAACTTGTTGCTATGCACTGTGACCAATTCCTGAGGCCACTCTTGCTAGTTAACCTTGTGTCAAATCTCAAAGTTAAGTTCAAAGTCAGATCAGCTATGAGAGGTTAGTTGTGGGTCTTGGAGTAAAATAGCTGAGCCTTCTAGGGCTGAGCCTGGGACAATTCCAAAAACTGGGTGTATTTTAAGACACTGTCATGGAAGACTTCCACTTTTTTGTTATGATGTATGAGAAAGAAAGAGGGAAGGATTGAGATGCAGAAATTGTTTTTCTTTACCAAAATTTCTCTATTCGCTGAAAGGAGGCACATTCTTTGCATTCCAGGTGGGGGAAGGCAGCTAAAATATCCATCCCTTGAGGGAAAACAGGAAACTAGGATATTTGGAGCTGTTAGCAATCTAGGAGGGAGAAACTCTTTCTCTATACTGCACAAAGGGTAACAAAAATTTCCAACACAGAACGAGGTCTCAGTTAACAGAAGAGCAAATTAAGAAGGGTCCTCAGGGGCTACCCCTCTAGCTGACCACAAACAAAATGCTCATCTCTTTGAAGTACTAACATTGCTGGTAGGTGGAAAGGAAGAAGAAAGGAGGAGAGATTATGGGGTTATAAACACTGTTCATCTTGAAGTGTAAGACAAAATTCCAGCACAGCTTTTCATAGGAAAGGAGACCAAATCCTAGAATTGATTCTTCTTCTCCCTCTCTACCTACTAAACTGGGTCAGAGAGAGAGAGTTTCAAATTTTTGTTGTTGTTGTTACCCTGCCAGCTTAGATGTAAGATGATTGGTTGAGATTTAGAGCTTAACAATTAACGTTAAATACAGGCAGCTGGCTGTGTTTTGATTAAAAGCCACAATCAAGAAATCTGGCAATCTGGAATTTCATGATGGCTGCAGCCTGTTTTTTAAAACCTCATTTGCACAATTTCCAGTCTCTTAGGACCTTTTCCTTTACTGTCACTATGGTTTTACATGTTTAAAATATTGTCAGGAACCCTCCAAAAACATGACAGTTTCCAGGATATCCAAAGAATCTAAGGTACCCTGTGTTGCTGCCCATGTGCTCTGTATTTTCTGCTCTATCTGATGAAAATGAATACAGAAAACATGGGTAAATTTGATAGCACATTGTTTAATTCTCCTTTTCTGTTCAATTAATTGGTCACAAATGGGAAAGCAAAATCAGGAATCACTCTTCAGTGTCAGGGGTGGACTGGAGGCCAGCTGCATTTTATTGTGTCTAGGGCCATCTTGTGGATGACAGTGGTATTTAGAATTTGAAAGAAGGGATAGATTGGAAAGTGTAGTGTATTGTCAGTGTACCTCTGGCCTTCTTGGCTAAACAATGTGTGTTATCAAGACCACCACTTAGTTTCTATTGATAAACATTTCAGAAAATACCTGATAATAGAAAAAATAAATTTTGGTGCTATGAAAAATTAAGCATATTTACATATTTAGGAAAATACATATCTGTAGCGGCAGGAAGGGGGCGGCACAGGAGCAGGGTTCGGGATGGTTCTGGGCAAACGGGTCAAGGAAGGAGAGTCTTGGAACCCTCGATGGCTTTTCATGCTTTATTTAGTAGAGGTGGCCAGGTACATGGCAGGCATGGGTGCCGGGGGGCCGGAAGGCTGGTAGGCCTCCCAGCCCCCAGCGCATCTCACCCTCTCGGCTGCTTCTTCTCTCTATCTCTGTCTGCTTCTGCTGCTGCTTCTGCTGCTCATCCTGTCAGTTCTGTTGGTCGGTCCTCACAGTTCTGTCTGTTGGTCCTCGCAGTTCTGGCGTCCTCACGACGCCGCCCATTTATGCCCGTGTCCAACACAGGTGCGCCCACTTGCGCATGCCCACCCTGGAATGCTCACAGCACCGCCGGTGTCCATCATCAGTGGTGGGAGGGTGGAAATACCTGATCAACCTTTACCCTACAATATCGTTATATAACATTTAGAAAATATGTAAGGAAAATCGGGATTTTTTAATTTATGTAGTTCATCGGTGCTGTTTACGGCTTCCTAAGAGTTGGTGGCTAGAAAGACAAAGGAATCAGTTTTCCTACAGTCCCAATATTTCATATTTTCCTGCTGGCCAGAGTAAACTGGCAAGGAGGCTGGGAGGCAGCGGGGCTGGGGGCTGACATGAGCACCAGCAGACTTTGAGGCAACTAAGCTTCCGCCCATCAAGAATCTTTTATTTTTTAATAGTTAAATGATACTTAGCTGTAGGAAATTTTTATTTTATCTATTTTCTTTTTGCAATGTTTGCTTTTGTTTTTAGGTGGAATCCCCATCATGCACCTGGAGAACCTTTGGGCTTGCTCTCAGTCCCTCTCCAGCCTCAGAGTGGCTCTTTCTGCTTTGCTGTCCTCTGCCTCTAGGCTCAGCTGTGAGCATGTACACATGCACAAGTCCAGGTGGCCACACTTGCAGGTTCCCACCCCATGCCCTCCAGCTCCAGGAATCCACTAGCTAGTAGTGGGAGGGCAGAAAAAAGCCCCATTTTTCTTTCAACCAAGGATGGCATATGGCCACACGAGACAACTGACTTTGAGGGTGAGGAAAGAGAACTTGGGTACAGGGATACCAGCCCTGAGTTTTCTAGTTACAGATGGCCTGTGCCTCTGCTTATAGCATGCTGTGTGTAGTTTGTCCCTTCTAACTTTTGGGGTGTTATGCTGGGATGGGTGACAAGACCTTGAGTTTCATAGGCTCCAGAGCCCTGCATTATGACCCTAAATTGGCACAGGTCTCATACCTGCTGGATCTCTCAACTGAGGAAAGGACAGATTTCCAGATCTCTCTTGTAGACAATGCATGGGCTCTGGGGCACCCGTAACATTATCTGGTCTATCTACATAGGCATCTTATCCACCACATTTGGTTCTGTCAGGTGAAATGTGGTGCCACATCAATGACTACTCCATAAAGACTAATTTCCCACATTTTCCTACAAGGGGTAGGGAGCAAAAGATAGAAATTGGGAACACTGTCAATGGATCTCTTCATTTTGTTTTTTCTCTCTTTCTTTCCATGTACCATCAAGGCTAGAAGATTCTTCTCCTTTATGCCTATCATGGATTTTTCTTTCATCATGTCTTTCATTTCCTATTTTATGAATTAGAGCAAAACTATAAAATAATATTTGTAAGACATGATTTAGATACAGAATTGTCAAAATTATTATATTTATAGGAACTCAAAAGTACAATTTTTGAAAGAGGAGTCAATAAAGTAAGATGAAGAAAGAAAAGTCTCTTCAACAAATGGCATTGGGAAAACTGGATAGCCATATGCAAAAGAATGAAACTAGACCACTAGTCTCACCACATGTACAAAAATTAGCTCAAAATAGATTAAGGATTTGGTTATAAGACATGAAATCATAAAATACATAGAGGAAAATAGGCAAAAACACCCTGATTGAAGAGATGTGTTGGGTACTCCTACAGCAAGGGTAACAGAAGGAAAAATAAGCCAGTAGGACTACATCAAAATAAAAAGCTTCTGCACAGCAAAAGAAGCTATCATTAAAACGAAAAGACACCCTACTGGATGGGAAAAAACATTTGCACAACATACACCTGATAAGTTTTAATATCCAAGATCTACAAAGAAGTTATGCAACTCAACAACAACAAAATAATCCAATCAAAAATGGCTAAAAGAGCTAAGCAGGTACTTCTTCAAAGAAGACATACAGATAATGAACTGGCACATGAAAAAGAAATACTTATGATCACTTTTCATCAGGGAAATGTGAATCAAAACCATAATGAGATAGCACCTCACACCCATGAGAATAGTCCACAGCAAAATATATGAAAAGCAAGTATGGGTGAGAGTGTGGGGAAGTAGGGGCTGGAAGGTAGGTCCAGCCCCCGTGGAAAACAGTATGGAGGTTTCTCAAAATATTAAAAATAGACCTACCATATGATCCAACAATTTCACTTTTAGGTATTCACTCCACTCCAGGAATGCAAAAACATGAATCTGAAGCAATATATGCACTCTGATGTTCCTTGCTGCATTATTTACGATAGTCAAGCTATGGAGTGCGTGATATGATAGCCAAACTAAGTCCCTGAGGGCAGATGAAGGATTAAGAAGGTGTGGTATATATACACAATGGAATACTACTCAGGTATAGAAAATGATGAAATCTTGCCATGCACAACAACATGGATGGAACTGGAGGGCGTTATTCTAAGTGGAAAGATAAACAGCAGATGATTTCATTTCTGTATGGAAGATAAAAAAACACAGCAAAAGGAACAGACAAAATCAAACTGAAACAAACCCTAGAAATCTGACTTTAGAGTTGATGGGGAGAATGGAAGTGAGACGCAAAATGCAGTGGGTGCCCAATAGACAATGGTGGAGGATTATGGGTGTTTTGTGGTGTATGCAGTATGTTAACATACATCTGAGAGGTATGAACTTATACCCCTAAATTATATACAGTGTTGTAAGCCAACATTACCTAAATGAAGATGATAAAATTAAAATATATGAATTTTATAGTCAAAGTTGAAATTTAGCTGTTTCTTTTTCATACATTTTTTGATATAATTACTCTGATTCTTTTTAGAGACAAAAGAATGCTTATGGCAGAATGGAGACTTAATGTGTGCTTGGAAATACAAATCAATTTGAAAAGCTGATTTCACTAAAATATTATCTTTTTTCCATTGCTACTATTAGTTCTAAAAAAATGCAAACAGCTCAGTTTGGATAATAATTTGGAAAACAAAATGCGTCATAGATATGACCTCTTGTTAATGTTACACCTCTGACATGACCTAACTAAGGTTAATTGATATTTATCAGTCACAGGTAGAAATAAGGAGCCTGGGAGAAGCTGATTTTTTTTTTTTAACTGGGAATCCAATTTCTCATCACAAAGAGGTGAATCTTTATATAGACTTCTTACCAATCTAGTATCAGCCCTTTCTAAACAAAGTCACCTTTATTATTTATTCCTTTCAAAAACCTTGATGGTTCTCTAGAAAATGTAGATTGAAGTCCAAACTTTCAAGGCCCTTATAAAATTATACACTTTATGTCTCTGGATATACTTCTCCCTAGCTCTGCTAGATTGTTTATGTGCAAGTGAGTTGTTTTTCTGTAAGCCTGAAATGCTTTGCCCCTTCCCAATGCCCTGCTCTACATCTGTGCCCTTATTTTTGTGCTATTTATATTTAACTCATTCTTTCAGACTGACTTCAAATCCCTTCTTATCTGTGAAACATTCCCTAACCAATCAACCTCTCCCTCTTTTAAATTTCTTTAGGTCAAGTGGTTCTTAGCCTAGCAGGAGCCTCAGAATTAGCTGGCAAGCATTTCTGTGCACTTTCTAGTCTAGACTCAGAATCTAATTATTTTTCCTATGATTTTACATGACTCTGAGCATATCCTTGGTTAGGAATCAGGACTGAAGTTTAAGGGCTATCCTCAGCTTATCCATTCTATCAGACACTTTTTCATGGAAGGAGGCATCTTAGGGTCCATTCTATCCCTCAGAACCTTCTGCTTGTCCTGGACACAGCAGCCTTCTGTTTGTTTACAGAATTCTGTAGGAACTCCAGGATGTTAAGTGATTAAAATTCCCACATTCCTTGATTCACATGATAGACAAGGACAGAGGCATTTCCTACAGTTGAATTTCAGACACAGAGAAACCTTGGTGGTCTATAAGATAAAACAACCAAATTCCTATAAGAAAAATCACAAAGGAGGAAGAATTTAATGAATTCATTAAACGTAGATTAATCAAACACTATAAAAGTGCTAGACAATGTATTAGAAGTACATGATAACAAAAACAGACAAGCTATCTCCTTTACTTCACTGGAAAATGAGAAGGCAGGTAATAAAGAAGTGAACCAGGCAGTATGCAGGACAATTTCAGATAATGATGGCAGCTCTGAAGATGGCAGGTACACAGATGAAACTGCACAGATCTTAGTGAAGGAGGGGAAATTGCACCTCATTCTATACATGCATCTCCCTGCAGGTAGGAGAGTCTCTGACACCACCTTCTCCCAGGTCTGCAGTCTTATCCACAGAGTATGGGACACACAGTGGACTATGAGGGAAAAGTTAAGGTTGCTAGTGGTTAAATAGGACCTTTCTTTGAAACCTGAACAGAAGTTTGACAAGAGGTCATCTGCCTGGGGGATATAGGCAGGTGTGTGGACATAGGCCCATGGGATATGAAAGGTGGGAGTCTGGAGGGGATTGTGAGCAGCAGGTACCAGGGCCAAGTCCAAGGTCAGGAAGTGACATCAGGTACCAGGGTGGAGGTTTTGATTAGCAAGGAGTACTCTGGAGCAGAGGGGCTGAAGAATTCTTTGAAAAACACTTCTGCTCCCACCTATTCAGAATCTTAGCAGGAAAGGTAGCTTAGATGGGGCCCGGGTACTCAGTATCCTGATGCATATATTAATTTTTTTCCACCTCAACATTATATGATAAAGGAATTATATCAAAATCCCTGCTTTCTCTTGAGTAGCATTTCATAAATATCATTTATCAAATCTATTTTGGATATATCACTGGTAAGAACATTTGGGTGGATTCAGCTTTACTTTTGATCAATTCTCTAAATAAAAATTTATAGCATTATTTATTTATATTTCTTCCACCACTATTCCTTATACCCCATTGACCCTCTCTCCCATTTATCCTCAAGTTTTATTTGATAAGCACTTTGCTTTGTTGAATACTGCTATTTGTCATTGTTATTGTGACTTACATTTTGCTGTAAATTGCAACATTTCATCTTTCCTTTCCACTGTGAGGATACAGCATATTTTCTTGGTCCAGTCTTCTATCAGTAGGCACTTAGGTAATTTCCATAATTTGGCTATTGTAGATAATGCTGCAATAAACATTTGTAGAATATATCATTTTTTGAGTTGATGGCTTAATATTCTTTGGAGAGATGCCCAGGAAAAGGGTTGCTGGGCTATGAGGAAAAATGGTATTTCCATTTTTAGTTTTTAAGATATATCCAGATTGTGTTCCAAAAATATAATTAATAGAGGAATATAATGTAATAGGGTCTTGTTTCCCCTGTCCTCTTGTTGGGGGTCTTTGTGTCTTTGTCACAAGTGTGACATTGTTATACATCCTAGTGATTTTGCTCTGTATCTTCCTTATTAAAAGCAATGATGAACATTTTTTTCGTGTGTCTGTTTGTCTTCTGGATATCCTCTTTGGTCAATGTGAGGCAGGACAAAGCCAGGGGACTGGACTTGACCCAGTTGGTGGGTCCTCATCCATACCTTTAAGAACATAGGTCATGATAAAAGCAGGTGTGAAACAATAACCGGATTTATTTACACACAGAGTGAGAAAAGGGAACAGGGAGAGAGAAGACAGAGGGGAGAAAGAGGAGAGAGAAAACTTACATGATGCATGTGAACAGATGGTATCTGTCCTACCTCAGATAGGGTCTATTGAGCAGAGAACGAGGTCCAAGCTGAAGCTGCTCATGGTAAGCTGGCAGTACCTCCATACACAGTCCTTGTCAGTGGTTTAATTGTCCAGATGCAGGCATTTTAACTGTCAAAAGCCCTAACTCTTCAAAGTGCCAGCAGTGCAATTACAAAAGCTTTAGCAACTTAACTACAGAAAACCTCAGCACCTTTTTTACCCCATCAGTCTGCACTCAGGGGGTGAAGTCTAGAAAGTTCCGCCTTCTACCACTGAGTTGATGACAGGGTGGAGTCCAGAAAGCTCTACCTTCTACCATCAAGTAGGCTATGAATGCTGTGCACTGGCTTCAAGGTTGCTCTTTACTGTTTGCTTACAAATTTTTCAGATCTGTTGCCCATTTAAAAATTTTTTTTTCAAATAGCAAAACTGAATAAATTTTTGTGTATCTTGGATATTAACTCCTTCCAACTTGCTTGGAGTGCAAATATTTTCTCCAATCAGAAGGATGTCTTTTAAATTTACTTATATATTTTTTTTTTCTGTGTAAAAGCTGTTTACTTTGGGATAATCCCAATTGTTGTGTTTGCTTTTATTTCCCTTGGCATTGGGATCAGTCTCTAAAAACATCTATCACTGTAGCCATTAAATGTATCACCAGTGCTTTCTTTTATGTTTTATTGCTGTAGGTTTTATTTAATCCATTTATTTTTGTGCATGGAGTTAATGATCCAACTTCTTTCTTTAAATGTGTAATACAATTTTTCCAGTACCATTTATTAGAGATTCCTCTTTTATTTTTTTTAAAAGATTTACTTATTTATGCATACAAGAACTGGCGTGTAGGCCAGAGGTGCAGGGAGTGAGAGGATTCAACAGAAACATGGTGGGGAGCAGAATAGGCAAATCTACTGAAATACACTGCTGAGGAGAGCTGCAGGTGAGACAAGAGAGGTCTGCTGCCCCATGCATGTTAGCTCCCTGGCTTGGGGATCAAACTCTGTACTAAACTTTAATCCCTCTGCTACCAGGGAGGCCTTGTTAGAGACTCTTCTTCCCCCAGTGTAGGATAGTGGCTTCTTGAGTTAAGGATCAATGTATATGTGTATTTATTTCTAGGCGGTCAATTCTGTTCTATTGATCCACATTTATTTTTAGTTAATACCATATTATTATAATTGCTGTCTCTTTTTAATAAAATTTAAAATCAGGTAACATGAATGTCTCTCCATTCCTCTCCTTTTTTCTCAGGATTGTTTTAGCTATTTGAGGTCATTTATGGTTCCACATAAACGGAACCATATATAAACGGAACAGGCAGATTGACAGTACACTACTGAGGGGAGCAGCAGGCGAGACAAGAGAGGTCTTCTGCGCCATGTGAGTCACCTCTCTGGCTGGGAATTGAACTCATGCTGCAGTGACTGTGGATCCTTCATAGTGTGGTGCTAAACCCCTTGTGCCACCAGGGAGGCCCCATAATATAATTTTAATCAATCTCTTTGAAGAATTTCCTTGGTATTTTAATGGGGATTGAGTTAAATGTATATATCCTTTTGGAGGAATAGTCATTTTGACTATATTGATTCTCCTCATCCATGAACATGAAATATATTTCCATCTCTTTTTATTGTATCTGTTTTTTTAATAGTCTCCACTTTTATGTGTAAGTCCTTATTATCTCGGTTAGTTTAATTCCTAGGTATTTTTTTGATGCAATAATTAATGGGATCATTTTCTTAATTTATTTCTCTTCTTGTTCATTGTCTTAATATAAAAATGCAAGAGATTTTTGTATGTTGATTTGATAACCTGTGGTTTTGCTATATTCATTTATTGTACCTAATAGCTTTATGCTGGTATCTTAAGGGTTTTCTTTGTATAGTATCATATCATCTGCAAATAACAATTTCACTTCTTTTCCAATCTGAATCCTTTTATTTCCCATTGTTGTATGATTGTTCTAGCTACAACCCCTAATGTAAAATTAAATAGAAGTGATGACAGTGGGATTCCACTGTCTTTTCCCTGATCTTAAAGGGAAAGTTTTCAGTTTTATGAGGTTATGAGGTAAGTTAGGGGTGTCTGCTATTATTATTCATCAAGGCAATAAGTGGTCACAGGATTCAGTCATACTTTTTTAATTATACATTTCAGTTACTTGATTTAAAAATTATAATCTCGAGACATATCATTTCTAGCTGAAATTAGTTGTTCTCAGCAATTAGTGTTTTAAATTTTTTTTCTGTGACTTTCTCATCTTCTTATGGGACACCCCACAGCTTGGATATTATTTCTTTTTGGGTCATCCCAAAGAGTTCTTACATTGATTTCTTTTTCTCTTTGTCATTCTGTTTGTGTATTCTTGCTGTTTCTATTATTTGCACTTTTCTTTTGAGTAGGCCCCCATATCATACTTTAAATTCCACTCTATTTTTAAGTTCATTAATTCTATTTCCATCAATCTCTTATTTTCTTCATTTTTATTGTGTTCCTACTGGTGATCATTCATTGTTTTTCATAATTTGACAAATATGGCTATTCTGTTGGATTGAAACTTCTTGCTCCAACATTTTGTTGGATGTTCTTACATCTTTTCAACTTAAGTTTGTAATGGGTTGTAATAGGGACCTTTATCCTTTGTCTTAAGAATTTTGCTTTAGGGGCCTCCCTGGTGGCACAATGGGTTAAGCAATGCACTGTGAAGCAAAACACAGCCACTGCAGCAGGAATTTGATCCCTGGCCAGGGAAGGGACCCACATGGCACATCAGATCCTTCTGTCTCCCTACTGCTCCCCTCAGTAGTGTATTTCAGTCTATTTCTCTGTTCTGTTCCCCACTCTGTCTCTGGTGAATCCTCTCATCCCCTACACCTCTTGCCTGTACCGCAGTTCTTGTATGCATAAATAAATAAATCTTTAAAAAAATTTGCTTTATGCTCTATCTACTAATAGCTGGGTATAGTCCTAGGTTTATTACCCAGGATCTTTAGGTGTGACTTATTAAATGTGCCTCTGCACCTGTTCAGATGACAGGGACTCTGATGCCAATAAGGCATAGTAGGTAGGAAACAGAACAACAGGACTCAACCAAGGGTTGAGCACCCAGACATCTAAAGAGCACTAAGTGTTCAAGTTTCCTATAGTGCAATGGGTATTCATTTGTGCAGTGGAATCCACTGTGACTTCTTTCTCTAGGCCAAGTACTTGCCAAAATGTCTCAAGAACTCTTGTGCCAGCTTTACAAGATTTGCGCTATGGTTGAATAATAGATATAGCTCTGGATGAGGGTTATATGAAACAGGGTCACAGACCTAGAATTCTTCTCTTGCCTTGCCAATACAAAATCTTATTTGGGCTTTGCTTCTGTTAAGATCCAAGTGCTTAAAATTCTAGTTTATGGAGTATTTGGTTGTCTATTACCACAGTTTTGACCCTGGTTGGGGAAAAGGCTAGTGTTTTGCATATCACAGGCATAGGATGAAAATAATAATCTCTTCTATAAGGAGATACAGATCCAATCTGTCCCTCCCTGCCAGTCCATATCTTACTATTCTTGTTTGGGATCTACAGGCTGGAGCTCAGAACCATCTCCTATACCCTTATTTACTAGATCGTCAGTGGTACCCCCATGTCCCTCATGCTGACTTTGTGCACCTCCTTCTCTAGTACAGTCCCAAGAGTCTGTGAATATGTCCTTCAGGCAATGATAGCAGAGGGACTGTACAGTAGCTGTTCCCTCTCATATTTTGCACTGCCTTGGTATTATTGGTGTTAATCCAGCTCCATTTAATTTGTTTTTCCTATCTCTTTCCATTTATCTTTGATCATACAAGAGTCAGTTATTCATCATTCAGAGGCCATTGACTTTGGTTCGGTGTAATTTAGTTGTGTATATGTGGAGGAGGTGGGACCAATCACATCATCACTCTGAGGTCATCTTTATGGACTCCTGGTGCATGAAATCTCCTGGGATGAGTCATCAGTCACAGCTAATTATCTAGTGGGTATTCAGCATGGGAGACTGGTATTAAGAATGAATGTGGTGGTGAACTGCACACATTGTCTTCTGATCTTTTTCCCTCTATTATAAGTCAAGGTCAAGGATTTGAGGTCAAAGATTCTTCTCAGTCTACATTAGAATTATGTCTGGTAAACAAGTTGTAATTTGAAAGTATCTTAAGCTGAAAATCAATTTATTTAATGTACTACTGAACATTACAGGTTACTTAGCCTAGTCTATCTTACATGTGCTTAGAATCTTTATATTAATCTAGAGTTCAGCAAAATCTAACAAAAATTGTTTTATAATATAGTTTACTGAATACTGATGCTGAAAGTGAAAAATAGAACACTTGTTTCCCCTCACAATCACCTCTCATTACAGGGACTTGCATTATGCTGTCACTGCCCAAAATCACAAGAGTATTGTATCATGTATTGCTAACCTGGAAAAGGTCAAAATTCAAAATTTTATGGTTTCTGCTAGATGCATATTGCTTTTGCACCACTGCAAAGGTGAAAAATCATAAATCAAAACCATTGTGACTTGGGAGACCATCTCTATACCCAACACCAAGAATAGACTAGAAACTCAACAAATAATTATTGGTTTCTATTTGACTGTTTGACCTTGGATTTTGTTTTTTATTTATTTTATCTGATAAAGCATTAAAATGAAGAATGATTGACATCAGAATCAAATTGAAATGGATGAATCTATGGTTAATGAAATGAGGATTTTATTTCTTTTTCATCCTACTGCAAGCATAATTTAGGTAATTTGTAATTATATCCAAGAAAAAATTATAATTGTTTAATTGTATTATACAAATGAGCTTAAAATGATTCCTTTTGGATCAAATGTACATGCTTCTTAATTGAGGGAGGCTCCCTGAGCAAACTTTTGATATGAGACAATGTCCATGGGTAAATATATCCTTTCTTATCTAGACTAACTGCCCTGAAAGATGACCTCATTAGACCCAACAGCCAGTAGCACCCCTGCTGGTGGCCCCCTTTCCTACCTCACTCTGATCACTTCTAAGAGACTACCTGTCCCTCAGAGGTGGGAGGGGATGGGGAGAATGGTAAAGCAGAATCGGCTTTAAGAAGCTGCTTTGAAGAATCGCTGTCTTCATGAGATGGAGCATCTTGGTTTTGTGGGAAAGACTTCATTATGAACTGTGCTGTTGTGACTTGAATGACTCAGACTGTAAAGTCTGCACATGGAATGTATGGAAATCTGGACTTGTTTGGGATGGGACTAAACGAAGTTGGTGTTAGGAGACATCCAAGTTTAAGGGTTGGTGTGGAGCCATACAATCACTTGGTTGTATTTTCAGACTCAGGATGTTGAAATTCAGGTGACATGGAAGTCCATTACTGACTTGGATTAATGAGTCAAGGTATATGGCTTCCTTGACACAATTTGCTAATTGAGTGTGTTTCATTGTAGTGTATGATGCAATCATTAATGGTATAAATATTTATTAAGGGTCTGTCATATCCCATATATTGCTCGAAGTACTTTAAAGATAGTAACTCACATAATCCTTGTCACAACAATGAAATAAGAACTGTTATTATCCTGTTTTATATGTGAGGAAGTTGACGCAACAATCCTGTACTTATGTCCCATGGTGGTTGAGCCCTAATTAAACCCAGAAAGTCTACATTAGGCTCATGACTCTTACTTGTTATAGACTCTCTTCCCCTCTCCTTCCTTTTAAAAATATTTTGTTCATATATCATATACATGTTCAAATATCATATAAATAATATATAAAAAACTGCCTTCTTAGGTGCATAGTTTTATGTATTTTGGTAAATACAAACAGTCATATAAACATCCCCACAACCAAAATAGACATTTTCATTACCCCAAGAAATTTATTGTGTCTTTTCTTTTACCTTCACCCTCTGGCAACTCCTGATCTATTCTTCCTCCTTGTAGGTTTTTTTTGTTGGTGGAAGTCACATGAATGGAATCGTAGAATGTGTGGTTTTGTGAGTAGCTTTCTCTCATTGAGTATGATGGCATTGAGTTCATACACATTGTTGCATATATTAACAGTTCTTTCTGTTTATGATTAAGGATCTTTCCATTGCATGAATGCTAGTTTATTCACATACCAGTTGATGGATACTTGGATTATTTCCAGTTGTTGGTGATTAAGAATAAGGCTACTATAAATATTTGCCTAGAGGTATTTGTGTGGATGTATTTTCATTATCTTGGAATGGAATTGTTGAATCATATGATAATTATGATAATTATTTAACTGTATTTGAATGGATCACACTGCTTTTTCAAGAAAGCCATCTAGCATTTTGCATTTTTACCAGTAATGTATGATTTTCCCATTCCTCTATATGCATCCTATTCAGCAGTTGGGATTGTCTGGTTTAAAAAAATTACTAGTGGGGCCTCCCTGGTGGCGCAGTGGGTTAAGCAACGCACTATGAAGCAAACCTCAGCCATTGCAGCATGAGTTCGATCCCTGCTGCCGGCCAGGGAGG
>JAGFMF010012271.1:11062429-11074042 GCA_019455555.1 Galemys pyrenaicus
AGACCTCTCCTGCTGTGCCCGCTGCTCCCCTCAGCAGTGTACTTCCGTTGATCTGCCTGTTCTGCTCCCCACTCTCTGTGGTGAATCCTCTCACCGCCCTGGACTCTGGCCTGTGCCCCAGTGCTTGTATGCATAAATAAATAAATCTTTAAAAAAAAATAAATAAAAAAATTACTAGAGGGTCCTCCTTGGTGGTGCAGCGGGTTAAGCAACACACTATGAAGCAAACTACAGCCACTGTAGCACGAGTTCGATTCCTGCCACCGGCCAGGGAGGGGACCCACATGGCGCAGCACCTCTCCTGCCTCACCCACTGCTGTCCTTAGCAATGTGTTTCAGTCAGTCTGCCTGCTCTGCTCTCCTCTCACTCTCTGGTGAATCCTCTCACCTCCCGCGACTCTGGCCTGTATCCTAGTTCTTGTGTGCATTAAATAAATAAATCTTTAAAAAATTTACTAGACTATTCTAGTAGATGTGTAATGGTTTTAATATACATTTGCCTAATGACTAATGATGGATTTATTTCCTATCTGTATGTCTTCTTTGGATAGTTCTTTATAAGTAAGATTTCATTTTCACTAACCAGTTAAATACAACTAATTCTAGCACTAGAAGTGGGTGTTCTCAAATCAAGTAATTTTATACTGGGTCATTATGGAGGAGGTAGAATAATGCAGTAGTTAGAGCAGTAGCAGAATTCAGACCTCAGCTCGGTAACTTACTAGCCACCTCCCTTTGGGAAACTATTGTTGAAACTTTGTGATTGTTTCCTCATCTGTAAAGTGAATATAATAAGAACATCTACTGTGATAGTGAGTATCATATGGGAGGGTTCATGTGATGCACATGAATCAGTGCTTGAAAAATGGTGAATGAGATATCATCATCATCATCACCACCATCAGCAGTCCATTGTGAATTCCATGAGAGTGTACACTGGCTACTATACATTTAGAAAATGACTTTGTTACCAGATCTGCTTTATCATTTTTCATTTCTCTTCCATGTTCTCCACATATTTTATATCCTCCAGATTCTGTAGCAGTCAATAGATCTCTCCTACCAGAAATCAGATGCTTCCTCTTTTTTTTTTTTTTTTTAAAAGATTTGTTTATTAATGCATACAAGCACTGGGGTACAGGCCAGAGGTGTGAGGGTGAGAGGATTCACCAGAGACAGAGTGGGGAGCAGAACAGGCAGATTGACTGAAATACACTGCTGAGGGGAGCAGCAGTGTGGCAGGAGAGGTCTGCTGCGCCATGTGGGTCACCTTCCTGGTCAGCCTGCTGGATGGCAGGGATCGAACTCATACAATAGTGTTGCTTAACCCATTGCACCACCAGGGAGACCCTTCAGATGGTTCTTAAAGGACTCAGACTGACATTTGGAACTTGTTACAACTCAGCAAATATGTAAACCACTTTGCACTTACAAACAAATTAAGTGAATAGATATTTTAATTAGATGGAAATGTGTTTTTATTTTTTTCTGGTACAACTCAATACAGATTCTTTTCTGCTATGATATGCTATGAGATTGTAATAGGATTTGGATGAAGGGACAAATTCTTTGGGAAAATAAATTTAAACACTATTTAATTTATTAAAATCACTATTGGCTGTTGATATCAGTCACTGGGTCAAGTAAGACTCCTTTTTGTGTGTTCTTTTGTGGATGAATTTTACCTTATTTAAATATTTTAATTGAAGTAACACTGTATCATACCATTATGTGGGTATTACATGTGCACTGTTATAAGTGTATAATACATTAATGTCACCACTAAAAGTCCACTTCCATTCTTCACAGTTCACCTCTTTTCCCAGATTTACCTATCCAGGACTCCTTAAGAGAGAGGGGAAGGCTTGTAATTACTCAGTGATTCCACTAAGAGGAGCCACTTCCATAGCAAAGATCGAACCGACTGTTGCGGATCCAACGTCAACCCTAGGGCATAAAGAAAAAATTATTTACACACAATTTCTTCAAATTCCTTAAAGCACGATGATTTTATAAGAACCATGTTCAAAAAGGAAATATAAATATTTAGCTGTGCTGATTTGAAATGAAAATCTGTTGCATTTCAGTGATGATGTATCTCCCTAGGGGTAGGTAAAGAACTTTTTTTTCTCTCTCTTTGCATTTCCTTCAGAAATACCCAGCACCAACGAAAAGTTAGTTTTAAGTATGGAAATGAGAGTTATTGAAGGCTTGCTGTGCGCTAAATGAGTACTGACTCATTTAACCCAAACAATGTTCATATAATATTGTGAGTAGTTTTAAACATCTTCACCTCATAGCTGGAAAATGCAGACACAGAGTTAAATGAACTGTACAAGGTGAGGGAGTGAGAAGCAGGTGGTCTGGCTCTAAAGCCACAATTTTGTACTTCACTCTGCTTGCTGCCTTTCGGTCAGAGTTTGTAAGGCTTAACTGAAGGATGAGTGGATAAAGAAGAAAAGTAAGAAATGAAACAGAGAAATAAAGTAGTGTAGGTAATTGTTACAGTGATCAGAATCAGAAATAGTTTTACTTGAGACCAAGTGAGAAAAGCCAAAGTAGAAAAGTTGGTCGTCCAACAATTACATGAAAACAGCACAAATGTTAAAAGAAAATAGATGAAAATGAACTTGTTTTGAATATAGTTTAATATTGAAACTTTGCAGAAGTTCTTAAAGATAATGATATTGGGATAGTGACAGAAGGTTTTGGCCCAAATGAAGTGAATATGGACTTCAGAGAGGCAATTTCAGTGAAAAAATAAGCTGTGTTGTACAAAACTAAGCTTTGTTGTGGCTTCATTTTTTTCATATTTTATTACTATAGCCTAACTTGCCTCATCTTCCTGTGCCATCATTAAAACTGTTCTTCTCCCCACTTTTATTCCCATTTTTGCAGTTGTCAAAAACTCTGACTTGCTATGTTTTCTTGGCTTTGATAATGTGTGAACTTGGAGATGAAAGAGGCCTCACAGAAAAATCCAAAAAGTTAACCAACTAAGCCAGTTTCCCCTGATTTTACTCATACTATATTCAAAACTGAAATACCAAATATGAAAAAAATGAGTAACTCATTAAATAATCATTCAATCATTTATAATCCAAAAGAGAGGGGAAAATGTTTTAGAGAATCTCCTAAGAAAAACTAACACCTGAGAGATGTGCTCCATAGTCTTTGGAGTAGCTCCTGACCCATACATAGCTGTATTCACTTTCAGATCATTTTCCGGGCTGAAAAAACAAACAAATGCATATACATGTTAATTTTGAAAAATTGACTTATGGAGACTACCTGACCAAAGGAAATGAGAGAAACCAATTATATTATCTTTGTGAATCATCTCTTCCTTGGTTCTATGAAAAGATTGTTATAAAACATCAAATATTAGGAATAAAACCAATGTTTTTGATTTATTTGTAACATAAAATTAATTAATTCATATAATTAAGTACAATGTTAACTCAAGATGCTGTAAAAATGACATTTGCCATTGGAGATCTGCCTGTTTCCAGATATCAGTTGCAGAACAGCCTTTCTGTACCTTCCCACATATTTTGCTCAGTTTAGAATAAGAAAGACAGTCAGATTTGGACTGTAAACTGCTTGTTCTTCTGAGTGGTACACAAGAAGTGACTTGTTTGAGTTCACCTCAGATAGGGCCCCAGACCAACAGGAGACTAGAAGAGTGGTACCCCTGGCCTGCCAGATCCTGGAGAAAACAGAAATTCATCTCCACAGTGCTGATATTCATACCCAGCGCTCCCACCTGTGTTAGTAAGCGCGAAAAAGTTTGGGATCTGCCAGATGAGAGAAGCCATGTAAAGCAGCTGCACAGCCACAAGCACAAGATGGGGTTTGGAGAACTTAGTGAGAACAAGGGATGTGTTAAAACTGCCTCTGATGGGTCCTAGCCCACCACCCATTCAGTCGTGTACTTGTCATATGGCCGCGGCAAAGTCAGATGCATTAAAGTACATGGTTGGCCTGAAATCAGGAAGAAAAGAAAAAAAAAAAAAATAAAAGGATGCAGCTGGCTGTTAAAAAAAACAAAAAAGTTTTTCTGGCACATGGCACTAAAAAAAAAAAGTGAAGAGTTCCTTAAGAGCTTAGCACTCATCTATAGGTGTGGAAAATGACTGGGCAGAAGAGTGGTTTGGGGTTGGGAGCCTCACCTGGAGATTTTGCTCTTGGCCAGTACAGTCTTTCCCTTCCTTACCTACTGACCCCTGCCTCTGCCTGACCTTTCTGATGGCAGCTGGTGGTGATTCAGAATAAATGAATCCCAGTACCCATCATGGTGTAACTGGGAGATGGGGATGGTTGACCCCATGTGTGGTGGCAGGGATGATGCTTGTGTTATATTGTTGCACAATGGGTGAATGATGCTTCCAAAGATTTCTATGGGCAAGTTTGAGAATCTATTATCAAATATGATATATAGAAGTCTTATGTGTTTATGTGCATGTGTGTATGTAAACCTCTTTCTCTCTATATTTATATATATATATCTTTCTGGTAGAAAATACCACCATTGTATATTATATACACACAAATACGTATATGTATATACACATACACACACATGCACACACACAAACATACACATGTATATATATATATATTTTTCAGAACACAAAACCTGGATATATTGGGACAGCCTGATAGTGAAAATGCTAGGAGGATGCTAGCATTTTTTTTCAAGTTGCCTCCTTTTCTAAGATAAATGATTCCAATGACCATCATAGATTAGTTCCTTGAATTGCCTATTCATTACACTGGGAGCTTGTTGAAGACACATAATGTGAGTGACATAGTAACTGCTTATATGAGCACAGCAGTGTATTTCAGTAGATCCTCCTGTTCTGCTCCCCACTCTGTCTCTGGTGAATCCTTTCAACCCCTGCACCTCTGGCCTACACCTCAGCTCTTGTATGCATAAATAAATCTTAAAAAAAATAACTCTCTCACCCTTCTCTGTACATGAAAATATCTGAGTCAGTGGGCTCTGTTTCTCTGGAGAACCCAGACTATTGTAGATGGTAAGATTTGTTACATATATTCTTTGTGGTGTGGAATAGAATAAGCTCAAGAACTTCTGATCTGGGAGGACAGTATGTGATTCCTTGTTACATGTATTAGAGCAATTATTGGATTGAAAATTTGGAGCTTGGTGTTTAGCTTCTGGCTCTGCCCCTTTGTGACCTTGGGAAAACTAATCAATCTTCCTAGGCTCAGTTTCATTATGTCTAGAGCTCTCAAAAATTTCTGCAATTTAAATATGGTTATTAGGGTAAATAAAGAAACAATGGAGTCATTGTTGCTTCAATAATGAATCCTTAATCATGGTCCAGGTGGAGACCATATAAAAAGCTTTCTTCTAAAGAGCTTAAAAATGTGGGCTTATTTTGTACTTCCCACTTTCTACAAGTTTAAGTTGTGTGAGCTGAAAAAAGTTATATTCTTGGGGGTTACCATACTTACTCAATTATCCAAGGGCATTAACTTGCACACCTGTTCACATTTACTTTTTTTATTACGTGGCCTCAGAGCCAATAAAATTACAGTCTGTTCAATTCATTTTCATAATCCACTGATTGCTTTTAATCATGTTTTCTCCCAAGTGACTGAGTGGATGGGGAGAACTAAAGTGTCAGGATCCATCACTTAGCAGGAAACCCAACAGCTTCTATATGACTTCAAAGGCTTGGTATCCTCAGGAACTGGCTTACCTCTCACTTAGAGTGTGAGTTCACTCTACAGTTATTGGCATGTGTAATTACAAGAGCCCCAGACTCTGGGAGTGTCAAGGAAGACTCTGACAGTTCTGTGATTGCCAGAACAACATCCCACATCATTAAGTGCCCACTGAGGAGGATTGACTCAGGTCACTTTTGTGATAAAACAGCTGTGACCCAGGGACTGTAACAGAGGAATTCTCCCATGTACCATGAGCACAGACCACAGAGGCAGAATGACTTTGCAGTTAACGCCTCTTAAGTGCTTTCTGACTCCTGGGGAAATTCTGTCTGTCTTGCTTGTTGAGTCCTTCTCTGGATAAATAATGATGGCGGACTTGTGCTGTTCCATGTAGAGTTCAGAAGCACAGAGATTTAAGACTAGAAGAGTATGATCTTAGAGATGGTGGATTTAGTAGTTTTCAAACTGAAGTGCAGTGGAGTCATTTGTTTGAAACAAATGTGGTGTAGAAGGGCACTGGATAACTGCAATGGGGCAATTCAGGTAAAGCAGTCAAGGCAGGGTGAGGGCCAACATCTCCCTTGGCTATTTCCCTAGGCCTCCCAAAGGCCTGGGGTGATTTTCTAAGAACCAGTGGTGTGGGAGTTGCCCAAATTCATCTCAAATATGAGGAAATTAAGGCCCATCAACTTGAAAGGTCTTCCCAAGAGCAATGGGTAAATGGAGCAGCTTGGGGTATTTCTTCCAGAAGCTTCTTCCTCAAGCTATTTTCACACTGTTACCATGACTTGCAGTGATGAAGATTTTGGTTGGATTTTCCTTTTATAAGTCAAGGGGAATTTCTCCCCATGAACTGCTGGAAAAAGTCTGGCTGTCACCTCTTTCTTCTTGGAGATGCTTTGGAGTTGGTAAAGTAACTGACCACATTACTATGTCTAGTTTCTTGATTATGAGAAAGTTGATTTCTTTCACTGGGTCCATCTCCTAGAAAGTGGACATTATACCATCTGGGATACTAATTACCTTAAATTTTAGTTGCTGTTATAACAACTCACCATTAACTTGGTGGCTTAAAATGATAGAAATTTCTTTTATAGTTTTGGAGGCCAGAAGTCTGAGAATGACTTCATTGAACTGAAAGTCTCTAGAGGGCGTTTCCTTGGCTTATGTTGCTTCACATTCTTCAGCTTGTGGCCATATTACTCTAGTCTATACCTCTCTGGCCACATTGCTTTCTCTTCTGTGTATCAAATCTCTCAACTTTCCTTTTGTAGAGATAGTTGTGATTACATTAAGGGTCCACTAATTAATCAGGAGATTCTCCCTAAAGCAGTGTTAACCTAAAAAGTGCCAAGGTAGAGGACAGGTTACTGCTGGGTCTCACCTGTGTGCTTCTACTGCAAGACAGCACTAAGTCTCAAGGAGCAACAATGGAGTTTCCTAACAAATGGGAGATTGGGGAAAAGGAAAGAGTTGCTAAGGCCACAAGTGGCCACTTGTCTCACTCCAGACAGTGTCTGCCATATCCAGTAGGCAAGATGTGCCATCCCTCCAAGGAGAGCCTGGAGCCTGTGTTGCACCAGCAAGTTGTGAACCAAGATTCAATTCATGGTGGCAGCCAGAGGTGATACAGGCAGCGTTGCTGAGGTGGCCTCACAGCAGCAAGTCACTTATTCTACAAATATTCATTGAACACGTGTGCATGCCAGGACTCTTCTAAGCAATGGTGATCCCAAATAAAGCAGGTAAAAACCCTTACCTTCACAGAACTTACAGTGTAACAGTGGGAGAAGGAGCAGGGCAGAGAAAAAAGAATACATGTAGAAATAATGCAATTATGTTGCTATAAATAATATAAACCTTACTAGAGAACACTGGGAAGCTGGACAATAATTTATGTGGAAAAAGTAGGGATTGGGGTGGATAGCAGGTCTCTCTGAATGGACATATTGGACAGAGTTGCAGGAGGTGGGAGTATGTAGTATAGATAGATTCTAGAGGAAGAAGAGTTCCACTTGACTATGCTTCTGAGAAACTGATAGGGATACTTGAGTAAATTAGTTTTTTTTAGATTTATTTATTTATTCATACAAGAGCTGGGGTACAGGCCAGAGGTGTGGGCAGTGAGAGGGTCTATCAGAGACATAGTGGGGAGCAGAACAGGCAGACTGACTGAAACACACTAATGAGTGGAGCAGCGGCAAGGCAGGAGAGGTCTGCTGCACCATGTGGGTCCCCACCCTGGCCGGGGATCGAACTCATGCTGCAGTAACTGTGGATGCTTCACAGTGCGTTAACCCATTGCACCACCAGGGAGGCCCCTTGAGTAAATTGTTAATTAAAATGAACAGTCAGTGTTCAATATCGTTTTTCAGCACAATTTCACTGTTTTTCTGTTTGGGGGATTATGACTGGGTTACTACTGGAAATGCCTATTGAGGCCAGAAACATCAGGGAGGCAAGCCTGCAGAGGCAGCTGGATACTCACCCACCAGGGCTGCACTGGACTACACTAGCTGTTCCTGGCTGGATGTAAACCAGCAGGGTGCGGGTGGGAAGCACAGCGTTTTAAAGGAGAAATTGGAAATCTAGCATTGTCATGTGAAATTTTTGAATTATAAGATGTTTATGGCTGTCAGATTTGTAATATTCACATTCTGTTCTGTAAACATAATCCCTGCCTTTAAATTTCTTTATATTTATCTTTTGGTTGACCAAATTTTATGTTCAAAGAGTGTTACTTTATTTACTTATTTGTTTGTGTAGAATCAGATGGGAATGTTCTTGAAGGCTGGGTTGTTTATTTATTTATTTATTTTTATTTTAAAGATTTATTTCTTATACAAGAACTGGGGTACAGGCAAGAGGTGGAGGGGTTGGTGAGAGGAGCCACCAGAGACAGAGTGGGAAGCAGAACAGGCAGATCTACTGAAACACATTGCTGAGAGGAGCAGCAGGCGAGAGAGGAGAGGTCTGCTGTACCATGTGGGTCAGCTTCCTGGCCAGGGATCTAATTCAAGCTACAGTGGCTGAGGATAGCTTCACAGTGCTGACCCTTAACCCCTTGCACCACCAGGGAGGTACCAAGGCTGGGGTTTTTAATAATACCTACGTCTGCATAAAGTTGGAACCTGGTTGTATATTAGTTTTAGGTCACAATTTGTTTTTTCAGTCCTTTGAAAATTTTAGATTTTCTTCTACCAGTAAATTCTGTTTTTTTTTCTTCCTGAAACCATAAATAGGCTTTCCATTATTTATTTGTTAAGCTAAAATTATACATATATTTAATTCTTAAAAGTCAAATAGTCTAAATACTAAACCATATATATATATATTTAATTAATTTACATCATTGTTTGTCTTTAAAGAGTCTCCCCCTTCAGGTGTTGTTACTATACCAAACTCACCACCAAGACAATCATAGTCAACACCATACACCATTGTGTTCCTTCCACATTTTGCTCTCAACCCACCCCCTCTCCCTCAGTTCTATAGTTAGCTTTCTAGGATTAGCTCTTAGTTTGGTTTTATCTGAACATTTGTTTGGTTTCTCTATATTTCACATATAATCACACATTTCTCCTTCTGACTTATTTCACTTAGCACAATCCACTCCAGCTCCATCCATATGGCTACAAATGACAAGATTTTATCATTTTTGATAACTGAGTAGTATTCCATTGTGTGTATATACCACATCTTCCTGATCTACTCCTGTGCATTTGGGAGTTTAGGTTGTTTCCATAGCTTGGTTCTTGTAGACAGTGCTGCAATGAGCATGAGAATGCATGTATCTCTTTGAATTAATGTTTTTGTATTCATTGGGTAGATACCTAGGATAGATGTGCTGGATCATATGGCAGATCCATTTTAAATCATTTGGGAAACTTCCATTCCATTTCCCATAGGAACTTGGTAAGTCTACATTCTGACTAACATTCCATATCCTCACCAGCTCTTATTTTTGTTTTTTTTTTTTGATATGAACCATTCTTACAGGTTTGAGGTGGTATCTCATTGTGGTTTTGATTTGCATTTCCCAGTCAATAAGTGATGTTGAACATTTTTTTCACATGCCAGTTGGCCATCCCTATGTCTTCTTTGAAAAAGTAACTATTTATCTCTCTGTGATTTTTTGATTGGGTTATTTGTTTTCTTTTTGTTGAGTTACATGAGCTCTTTGTAGATCTTGGATATTAGTCCTTTGTCAGATGTATGATATGCAAATATTTTCTCCCATTCAGTAGGGTATCTTTTTGCTTTAGTGATTCAAACCAAATAATTTTGTAAAATCATTGAAAGCATAGTGTTCCTAATGTTTGGTTTTTTTTTTAATTGAGAGATATGGGAGGGGAGGTGAAGAATATATAAGTGTGGTAAATGTTTTCAAAGCTTCTCGAAAATTGAAATGTTTCCAGAAATAAAACACAATGATTCTCAAGTAAAACACAATGATTCTAAAAAATTTTTTTAATGGTAATTCCTTTATTAAAATGATGGTCCAAACAAAATATAGCCATGGGCCAGATTCAACTCAGAAGCCAACAATTTTCTACTTGTAGTTTATGAGATACTTTCAGCAAACTTCAGGTTGTCTGCCCAGCCAAGGGTGAAAAAAGTTTTTCCAAATATCACCATGGAGATGTTAGACTTCCATTAGATCCTGAGGATTACATGGGATTCACTTGCAATGTAGTTCCCAAGTGACCTCCTGTGAAGCTCTCTGTGGTGATGGGCCTCCACTGACCACTCTCCCCTCAAATATTCTTATTCTTAGATTCAACACTTAGTCTAGCTTTTGGGGTTTATTTTGTGAGAATCTGAAGGAATAGGACATTTCAAAACTTTTGGAGAGGTTATTCATATTGCTTGATAGAGCTAATATATAATAAATTGTAAAGCACTCTATAAATGTTATTTGTGGTTCGCTTGTGGTTGCCAGCAGAGAGCTTGCTACTATTGCCTAAATAATTGCTGGGTTAAGCCTTCAGCTAAGCCAGTTCTATTTATTTGTCTTTGTTGTTGTTTCTTTCTTTAAAGACAAAGGGAGTGAGAGCAGCAAGTTATTACCACCCTTTTTGAAGCACTGCACTGTCCTTCTAGTTTTTATTGTTGAGCAAGGAGGCAGATGTTACCATTTTTATCAGTGTTCTCCTAAGCACCTGGCAAGATCGTACATCTCTGCTCCCTTGAAGTTTTGCATGTCCACCAACTTCTTCAGAAATTAATGTAGCTCTTATTTTTCAGTTTGTATAAGCTATAATGCTTTGAAACAAAATGGCCTGGGGAGAGGAGAACCAGAGATCAGGTTAAGTTATCAAGGGGTGCTTGGTAATGCCTTTTCAGTTCAGATCTTCTGTTGCTGCCAAACTACCAGTCCATTTTGGACTGCTGTCACTGACAGAGCTGGAGGCAGTATTTACCCCATCTAGACAGAATTCCAAATTACTGGTTAAACTAGACTAAACTGGACAAATTGAAAAAACCTGCCTAGTGCCTTTTAATAGCTAAGATTCTTTGGATGCAAAACTATTAGTATTCTAGACTTTATTCTAAAATTTACTTGGGAATATTCTAAAATTCACCAGGATAACTCGTGACATAGAGTTGGTTTCCTCACTAGTCCTTTACAATTTTCTCAACAAATAAAGGGGAGAGGCAACAATTCTACATATTCCTTTTACTTCTTCCACCTGACCAATGTGCAACAAACTTGGGGAAAGGCTCTAATCTGGTGTGTTTAGTTAACATAAAGACTTTACAGGTCACACTAAATAATCCAACAAATGTCATGGAGTCTCTTATCAAGATTAGTTACTTTCGGGCCTCCCCTGGTGGCGCAGTGGGTTAAGCAACGCACTACGAAGCAAATCGCAGCCACTGCAGCACGAGTTCGATCCCTGCTGCCGGCCAGGG
>JAGFMF010012271.1:11074092-11095107 GCA_019455555.1 Galemys pyrenaicus
CCCCGCTCTCTGTGGTGAATCCTCTCACCCCCCACACCTCTGGCCTGTACCCCAGTGCTTGTATGCATAAATAAATAAATCTTAAAAAAAAAATTAAAAAAAAAAGATTAGTTACTTTCCTCGAAAAAGGGACAAACATTCCATTTCACAAATTGAGATGTTTCTGTTGTCATGTGACATATACATTCCACAAGATCTTGAGTTCTGCGAAATTGAGCACTAAAAAGAACAAAGATTTCTTTTACTTTTTGCACCTTTATGACTATGCAACATAAAAATATCCCCAAAATGCTAACACATTGTAAAAGATACTTTGTTTCTGAAAAATAAATACTACTAACATGTAAAACTTTACCTCTAAAACAAAAACAAAGATAGCTTGATTCAGGTGATGTGCAGCAAGGAGAGACTGCACAATTCAGGAAACAAGGACACACAGCTTGGGAACGGAAGACCAGTCCCCTGCTATCAGAGCCCACGGTCCAACTGAGCAATGAAGAAGAGTCTGGGGTGAATGGGTTTCTTGTATCATATTTGATTTCCTGGGGATTTGTAGTCTCTAGTCTTGTTAGTATTTTTGGAATTCATTTGTGTTGATGAGGACCACTCACATTTGAAACCATCTAAGTTCTATATAGCGTTTCATTTTTTATTCATTATGTATGAAATAGTTTATGTTATAGGAATATGCATTATGGCAGAACTGACTGGATCAAGCTTATATTTGAGTATGAATTGTTATTATTGAGATGAAAGGAATTTTCAAGGAGCACAAGCAAGTTGAATATTGGCCAAAGAGAATTTCAACTTTTTTCACATAATTTTCTCTTCTCTATCCAGAAGAGGAATTTATACCATCCTTTCATATTGTTACTTTTGGCATTATTTTATGAGACTGTCTCTTTTTGAAAGTACTACATTTATAAGCAAACAAGTTAAAATAATTTAAGTAAAGTTAAGTGAAAAATATCAGAGTAAGTGGATCCAAATCTTGTAAAGGAGGGAGGGTTGACTTCCTAATTTCTTTTGTTTTAGTCACCACTAGCAGGGGACATTGTTATCCTGAGGGCATCTAGATATTTGAGGAAAAACAAAATATTAAGACTTTTTAAAAAGCTATTTCAAGACCTGGCAAAATCCTGTACATGTTTGCTGGCTTGGGCTTAGTTTTTGCTGAACACTTTTTCTACTAACGTCAAAATCAAAGTTTAGTTGAAGGGAGATTTAATCTCTACAATATGTTTTTGATTATTTGTATATAACTCAGCAAAATAGTGTTTGGTAAGAGTTATTTATTTTTCATTTCTTTAATTTTCATTGAACCTCATGAATTTTTTTCCCATTTCCTTTCTTCAGCTTTAATTTAATGAATATACTTTGCATGGACAATAAAATACTTGCATCTTGAGAGACTGAAATTTTGTCAGAACATCAATATTCTCAGAGTGGGAAATGATGCATTTCCCATAAGGAATGTTGGGCCTGCTTAGAAACTGGAGGTAGGGATTGGAATTCTTTTATTGCCTCTCATTTCTTGACCTTTTTTTTTTTTTTTTTGTGGTGATTCTTAAAACTAATATAGTTGCTTTGGTATTATGAATGATGGCAAGACACAAGAACAATAGCAAGAGCAACCCTCAATCCTTATTAACCCTTTCTCCTCTGCACAAACAAATAAACTTAAATTCTAGTAGATGCTTTAAAAAAATAATAATTTAGAAGCAATAGAATTTGAAGTATTTTCATAAACTAAAAAAGTATTTATGCCTGTCAACTTTGGGATTTTATTAAGGACTGCTGGATAGTTTTACTTCTTTCTAAATTCTTTCAGTGCCTTCTTTAATTTAGTTCTCCCACCATGCTGTCTTCCTAAGTGAACTTGCTCATCTTCTACAGATTTTGAGGCCACGACAGGTCACTTGCACACTGCTGAAGGAAGTGTGGCCTCAGAAGGAATTCCTGGAGGACAGCTGCTATCCAAGACACAGGAGGGTGCCTGCCTTTCAGCTGGGGCACAGGTCCTGCTAACAGCCTTCATCTGCAGAAGGCAGGATTCTGGAGCTTGCTCTTAGGTGTCAGCTGCCTCCAGCGACTTCTCCAGGAGTTTACAGAGTATTAGTGAATTCTGGTGGGAATTGTGATCTGGGGAGAAAAACCAAGAGGGTGAAAAACAGGATCATGACATTTATTCCTTGCTTAAAGTGATCCCACACCCGCACAGCAGACCCATTTCTTCCTCACCCATGGGACATAGTTCATTTGGATGATGTCTACACTCAGGCTGAGATTTTGAATCAGGGCAGGTATTATTTAAAGGTACTTTCTAGCTTTAATTTGTGATATGATTTGCTTGGGCTTAAGCTATATTTCCTCAGACTTTAGCAATGCCAATTACTTAAGCTAAATAAAATATTATAACTGGTTTTCTAGATTCACTGTTTGGTGTGGATTGGGAGGTCAAGAAAAACTGATGGAATGCAATGATAAAAAAATCAGGAATAGGATTTGATATCTTTAAATAATAGCTTTAGTGAGTTATATTTCAAACACTATCAAATTCATTTATGAAAGTGTACAGTTCATTAGTGTTTAGTGTATTCACAAACCTGTGCAACCATCCCTATCTAATTGAGAGTTATTTTTATCACCCCAAAAAGAAACTTGCTACAGATCAGCAGTCATGCCTCAGGCACCTCTTCCCGGTTCCCCTGTCAACTGTTATCTATTTTGTCTCTGCAGATTTGCCTATTAAGGATATATTGCATAAAGAAAGTTAAACAATATGTGGTCTTTTGTGTCTGGCTTTTTTCACTTCATATAACATCTTCAAGGTCATTGTTTTGCAACCATCATAGGCCAATAGGTTCTGTCAGTTCTAGTGATTTGAAAGAGAATTTTGGAAACCGTGGCATCATTTTCACAGGTTTTAATGTCAAACAGGGGAAACAAGCCACCAGGAAGATAGCAACTTGAGGCCCTTTCCCCAGTGTGACTCGGCCCTTTTATCCCCTCCCTCCTAGGCTCAGGTGTGCAGGCTTGCACATGCGCACACACCCATGCTCAGGTGTCCATAGTCAGGCAAGTGTGTCTCACTTCCATGTGCCTTTTATGTTAATAAGACCCAGGCTGCAGGTGATAGCCACAGAGGCCAATAGTATAAAAAGCCTGATGATCTTTGTTTACCCTAAAGTCACTCATGTTGTTGAGTGAATCATCATTTCATTTCTTTTTTATTGCTGAATCATATAAAGTACATCATATATATACAGATACAACTTATATATTTATTTACCACATTCTATTAATCCACTTATCGATTGATAAATACTATGGGGACATTTTTCACCCTGTTGAATAATATTGTTATGAACCATTCACTTACAAGTTTTTATGTACATATGTACATACCTAGGAGTGGAATTGCTGGGTCATGGAAAGACACTGTTTAAACTTTTGAGGAACTCTCTGATTATATTCCAAAGCAGCTACCCCATTTTACAGTCTTATCAGCAGAATGTGATGGATCTAATTTCCCTACATCCACACTAACACTTAATATATTTTTTTTATTTTAGTAATTCCTGGTGGGTATGAACAGGTGTCTCACTGTGGTTTTGATATTTGTTTCCATGATACCCATGGTGTTCAGAGCCTTTTCATGTACTGTTCGCTGTCTGGATATCTACTTTGGAGAAGTCTGTTCAAATCTCTTACCCATTATAAAACTGTCATTTGTCTTCTTTATTATTGATTTATTCTTTATAGATACTGGATACAATCTCCTTATATACAATTTGAATATATTTTTCCCATACTGTGAATGTCTTTTCACTTTCTTATTTGTTTCCTTTAAAACATAAAAGTTTTACGATTTGATGAAATCTAGTTTATCTGTTTTTCCTTTTGTTTTAATTCTTAATTTGTGACTTCAATCCATTTTGAGTTATTTTTTATATGGTACAAGGTAGGAGTCTACCTTATTTTGTTTGCCATCAATATCCAGTTGTTCTAGGCATTTTCTAGTAAATATTATTGTATTCTTTCTTGTTAATTTGTCCTGGCATCTTCTTTGAAATACATGGTTTATTTCTAGGCTCTTAATTTTATTCCATTGATCTACATGTGTCATCATCCAGTACCAGTTGGTCTTGACTAATTCAGTTTTGTGGTAATAAATTTTGAAATTGGGAAGTATGAAAGTCTTTCAGCTTGGTTTTCTAGATAGCTTTGGTCATTGTGAAGCTGTTGCGTTTTAATTTCTGCAAAGATTGCATCTGAGATGTTGATGGTGAAATGGAATTTTAAAAATTTTATTTTAGTATATACCTTCATGTTTTAAAACACTGACAAGTAGAGAATGATGTGGGAAGTGTTTGAAAAAGAACAATGCAGAGAGGTCATGACTCAACCACTGCCATCAAATTTCTCTTTAAAGAAGAAAACAGAATGTGAAGTACATGAGCAGTGAAGAAGAAAGGCATAATAAATTGCAGAGCATGCTTGCAATTGGAGAGAGGTCTAGGCTTCTTCTGAGTGCACCAATTACTAATATTATTTTGAGTAATTTAATTTTTTTGTTTCCTCAGAGAAATTGTAAAGTTGGAGAAACAATCAGTACATTGTAAGGTAATTGTGAGAATCAAATCAGGTAACTTACTTTTTATGCAACTGGCACAGAGCCCAGTATATTGGTGTCCAGAATATAATAGCAATTATTATTGTTATTGGATGTTCCCCATTTCTTTTAAGAAGAGAATTAGAAATAACGAGACAAATTATAGATCTCATTACCACAGTTCATAAAAGAGAACTTTTGGAACCAACTTGTGAATAGCTTATTAAAAAAGACTTGGCTTCATCTCTTGATGGAATCTAAATGAACAGGATAGTCCACTCTGCAGGGCATTTTAAGGTATACTGTTCTCTAAAGGATATGAGACATTTACAGTTTTCTTTTTTTTTAAAGATTTTATTTATTTATGCATACAAGAGCTGGGGTACAGGCCAGAGTTGAGGGAGGTGAGAGGATTCATCAGAGACAGAGTGGGGAGCAGAACAGACAGATCGACTGAATACACTGCTGAGGGGAGCAGCGGGCAAGGCAGGAGAGGTCTGCTGTGCCATGTGGGTCCGCTCCCTGGACGGGGATCAAACTCGAGCTTCAGTGGCTGTGGAAGCCCCACAGTGCAGAGCTCAACCCCTTGTGCCACCAGAGAGGCCCCCACTTTTCATTGTATGATCTGAGGTCTGTGAAAGACAAATCTATGGTACTAAGTTGTTTGCCTTTTCCGATGTCATCCTCTTAGAGTGAGCAGTGAAGTTTTCCAGGGGGTATGTGATGATACCGTTGCTCTGATGGCTGATGGTATGTTAGTTTCTGTATTCTTGCATTTTCCACAATTTTTAGTTTCATAACAAATATGATAAATATCATTAGATATAATCCTTATAAGCAAAACTTCCGTGGGCTCCTTCATAATCTTTAAAATTTTTTTAAAGTGTAAAGGAATTCTGAGACCAAAAAGTATGAGAACTGTTATAATATATGAACTATTGGATAACAATAACGATATATGGTTGAGTAGCTTCTATATTCCCAACACTTTGTTAAATGTTTTCCTTCCATCGTCTCATTGAACTTTATGATGAGCCATTGTTGTATTTCATTTTAGTGATGAAGAAAGGGAATTCCCTGAGAGGGAATAAGTAATTGCTGTGAGTCCTCTGCTGGTAAGCAGCAGAGCTAGGATTTGAAACCATTTTATCTTGTTTCCTTGGCTCTGTCTTAAGATTCTGTAGTTTGGAGGTTCAGAGGCTGTTAAACTTCACGGTAAATTCATGTTCCTGGAGTCTGAGGTGGTGGAGGTCTTAGATGTGTTTTGAACACACTTTTAGAAGCCAGTTTTGGGTTATGAATCTGTAGTTAATTGATTGGAACAAAAAACGGAGGCCAGGATTGTGTCCATAATATTCCCAGAGGTCTTGTCTCAACACTCCCAGCTCTTTCAAAAGGAGTTTTCTTGGCTGGCCTCTGTCCTTTACCTCACTAGATTTATGAGCTCTTGACTGGAGCAGGAGAAATCTGGTCACTCTGCAAGTTGAGCCACTGATGTGGGAGTTGATTTATCATAAAGCTCCCCATTGAAACTCAGCAGAGAGTAGGGTAGCTAAGAAGGCAATGGATTGAGCTTTATCTCTACATGCACATTTCTTTCTGTGTCACTTTTTGATTTTAGATACAAAAGAGGCCTAGGAATGATAAAGCAGGTGAAAGGGGTCCATCACAGCCATCATTAAATGAAGACAGAAAGAAAGATGATGATGATGGTGGTAGCTAGAAAAAGAGAGAGACAGACAGACAAGGGGGAGGAGGAGGAGGAGGAAGAGGAAAAAAGGAAGGAATTAAAAGGGAAAACATTAATATATATTGCAAAAGATTCTTAATCTGGATTTATACAGTGTCATAAGTACCTGAAATATACCTAATTAATTTCTACCAGTAAAAAAGTCTTTTTTCTAATTGCTTTTTATTATGTGTGTAACCCCAAGGTCTGACTTTGTCCATGCCACCAAACCATGTGTAAGCCTTTGGCGGGTATGTGACCTCACTCTCCTCCGATTTCCTGATAAAGAAGTAAAGACCAAAGAGCCTGAGTGGCTTGCCTGAGATCTCACAGCTGGTTTACAGCACAGACATCATGCCTTTTCTTTTCACCAGATGTTCTATATTCTGAATTTTAACAAGCAGCAAAATTTTTTTAAATGAGAAGGGGGAGAAAGACTTTAACATAGAACTGACAACTTTTTGTTTTAACAACTAAATACACCAAGAAGTCATAACTTCTATCTGTTGTCAACACTTCTCATAAAAGAAGGAACATTTGTGTGTATTTTATCATCCTTTGTTGGAAAATCTAAATTTAACTCAATGCAGTACTCTGTATTTTCCCATCTTCCCTTATTTGAAGGCAAGCTAGGGTAAACTTTCCAAAAGAACACTCTTTGTCATTAAACTGATATTTGACCACTGTTGAGGCTATGCTTTTAATGCAAGAAGAGGATGAAGCATAGTCTCTTTTTTGGGGTGAGCATTAGTGCTGCTTTCTGATCAGTTGAATAGCAGGTGTGAATTCTAATGCTTATAACAGCCCCCAAAGATGGACTCCAGCCAGAGCTCTGAGTGCAGCGTCGCCTGAATTCCCAGCCCCGGAGTGTTCATCTGGCCTGGCTTCCTGGCTTTCTGTTAGGATGACTAGAGTGACTAAAGGGAATCTGTGGCATGGTTTTCAATTTCATTTTCACTAGGATTGCAAGCCTACGTAAAGTAGTTTACGAGGATGTTAAATGTCTCCAATAATCATATCATTGTCTATGATTAGAAATCTGCAAGGAATTAAATTTTCATGTAAGCTGAACTCAGCTGACCACACTAGATAAGGAAAAAAATGATCTTCTTCATATCCTTCCATGATGTTCATAGCAAGGATTTTTGTCCTTTTGCTATAATGAAGTTATAAGCATATTAGATCAGAATGGGTGAATGTGATGGTGCTTTGTGTCTGCTATGATAGGTGAGAATGTGAAAAAATCTCTCTGCCAAACTATTCCATTTACTCCCAAGCCTGTTCAAAAGGGGACCCTCAAGGTTTCACACTAAGAGGTTTGTACATTTCAAATGGCTGGTTGACCACTGGGGCATTCAGAAATTTTATTCCTAAATTCTGTGATAATTTTAGGGAAATTTTAGCCTTTTAGGGGTTTCTAAGAATTCTGAATTAAAGTGTGTTATGGAAATATTTTAGAGCAGGGTCTATACCAACCATGATGAAGCTAACCCTATCCACATGCCCAGGTCACTAACTACCAGACACTGTTCGAGACCCAGAGAGTGGTCCTTTGGTCCCCTGACCTAACTTCCCCTCTCACAATTTGTTTTTGGTAGGTCTAGAATCAGTCTGATCTTTCTGGAAGGTGCAGTCTATTGTGACTTAAATTTGTAATGAGAGTTTAATCAGGGTTGAGGATCCAGTCAAAATAAACTAAACAAATAAGAGCATCTACTCTATTCAAGGTTATATACAAATCCCTGACTCATCACCATGTTGCAGGTAATGGCACATGAAAAAGTGGTGAAAAAATATGGAGTCCCAGGGAATTTGAGTCTTTGGAAAGGGCCAAATTTGTATACATACTTTCCGTAGTGGATCTCATTGAACAACCTGCAAGATACTCCATTTTACCAAAACCCAGAGAGACCAGGTGAACTGCCAGAGGCAATATGGCTAATAAGTAGCAGAGGTGAAGTGTAGACTGCTCTAATTCCAAGGCTGATTATTCCATATTATAATTATTCCTAACCCTCTTCTCCAGACTCTGTCCAGGAAATAGACCTCAAGTAACACCTGGAATCACTAACTCTCCTCAAACTCAACGAACTTCTAAAGTTTTCCACTGCTCTTTAGCATTTATATGGTCATGCTGTTCAGGCTAACTTATCCTTGCTATCTGAAGAATTGTGGTTCTAGGGAGTAATGTTCTGGCATGCTTCATTGTGTGAAGACTGAACATAGCACAGTTCCATAATACAAAGACCTGTAGGATCCTGCCTCCTTTCCAACTCTGTGAAACCAGCTCTGAAGAGTGAATTCCCTTCAGTGAGAGGGTTAATAATTTTTCCTTACTGTTCATTCACTGTTAAAAATGTCCACTGGATCTGGGGCCTGCCTTCCTGACATATGAATTACAAATGAAGGTTCAAAAAGACCTTCAGCAGGAGTGGAGATTGTTGGTTCAATTAGATTCTTGAAATCGACTTTGTAACACACAAACCATCACTAAATTTCAGAAATGGGTTTTACCACTTTCCAGACCTGGACTGGGGAAATGCCTGGAGCTTTATGTCCATTAAGGGACCTGAAAGTCCAAAAGTTTTATAAAGTAAGAACAAAAACGAATTATGTTTCCTATGCCAAAATTCCATTAGGCTCGAATTAAAACTGATCTATTTAGCAGATATAATTTGAAGTAGTGAAACCAAGTAAAATAATAAGAACATTTAAATTTAATGTTTATGCTAGGGACTGATAATTTAAATGAAAAACATTCTTAGAAGAGAAACATGGATATAAAGTTTTTCTGAAAAAACAAATAAATAAATATCCAAAATTAACAGGCAACTATAAATGAGAGGCATTCTGCAGAGGAGGAGGAGGAAGAGGGATCAAAACAGGGGAGGGAAGAGCACAAGGGACTATGGTGATGGTGCACGGGTGAAAAGCCTGGAGCTTTATGTCCATTAAAGGATCTGAAAGGGTGTGGGGATTTTAGGTGGATTACACCTGAGAGAAGAAAGCAAATATTGTACAAAAATGAACAACGATGTAAAACATATTTATAAGTACATTTTTAAAAATTTAAAAAATGTTTTTCTGCTTGATTTTCCCTTAGAAGCTTAGTGAATTTTCTCTTTTTTTGGGGGGCAACATCCTTTTTTGGCTTTTAATAATATGTTAGTTCGTGGGTATAGACACTGGACACTTGCTTGTTCTTTCTCTAGACTAACTTCTCTGATTTACCAAAAGCCCAGAAAGGAATAAAACAAAAATTTCCAGCTAGCACTCATTATCTGCTTCAATCTTCTTATTTCTTGACCAATCAATTGATTGATTAATATAACATAGTTTTGCTGCACTGTATATGATTTTGAGGCATAGGACCACATCTCTTCAAATGTATGTTACCATAGCACACTTACCATCAAGATACCCGTATCTGCTACTATAGTCCACTGGGGTCCCTCCATACTTCGCTTGCCACCCTCCCCTTCTTTTTCTGGAAGTATCAATGCTACAATCAGACTTATGATTTGTTTTTAATTTTGTTTTGTCTAACCTTTTTTTTGGTTTCTCCATATTCCGCATGTGAGTAAAACCTTCCGGTACTTGACTTTTTCTTTTTCCTTCTGACTTATTTTGTTTAACATAATTCTGTCCAATTCCATCCATGTTGTTGCAAATGGCAGCAGCTCATCATATTTTATAGCTGAATAGTAGTCCATGTGTACATGCACCACATTTTCTTAATCCACTCATCTGTTGTTGGGCATTTAGGTTGTTTCCATAGCGTGGCTATTGTAAATAGTGCTGTGATAAGCATAGGAATGCACATGTGGCTTTGAATAAATGTTTTTGCTTCTTTAGGTAGATACCTAGGTGTGCTTTTTTAAGATCATTTAGTCAAGTTCCTCATTTAAAACTGTTATTTCCTTGTTGATTTTCTATCTGGTTGATCTGTTAATTGAGCAAGGTGGGATGTTGAAGTCCCCACTACAGTTGTGTTGTTACTTACGTCTGCTTTTAGATTTGATAGTAGTTACCTAATATCTTTTAATGTTCCTTCATCTGACTCACATGTATTGATGAGTGTTATGTGTTCATGAAGTGTTTATCCCTTAATCACTATATAATGTCTATCTCTGTGCCTTATTACCTTTGTTACCTGGAAGTCTATTATCAGATCTAAATATGATTATCCTTGACTTTACAGGGTCCAATTTGCTTGTCAGCTTGTTTTTCGGCCATTTACTTTGAGCCAATCTTTCTCTTTGAGGCTAAGATGGTTCTCATTGAGACAGAAGAAAGTCGTTTGTTTTCTGATACAACTGGCCACTCCGTGCCTTTTGATTGCTTTGATGTGGGTGTGGTCTGGTGACACATCTGAGGAAGTGTGATGCTATTCCCCTAAGAAATATACAGTGTTGAAAACCAATGGGAATAACAAAAATATAAACAAACAAATACATATTTAAAGATAAAACCTGCCAGAAAAGAATACTATATCCTGCAGGACTTTCCTTAATATATGTAGGTGAAATAAAGGCATTGACAAAGCTGGAGCAGTTTGCCTATACTTGACCTACCCTACAAGAAATGTTGAAAGGGGGTCCCCTTTCTAAATGGTACAGAAACACATGTACCAAAAAAACAAAAACAAAAACAAAAACAAAAACAAAAAACTGAACAAGGACATAGGACCAGAAGTTAAAGACAAAATGACAATTGCAAACTTTCATATATCAGTAAACACTCTAAATGTAAATGGAATAAACTGACAAATCAAAAAGCACAGAGTATGGGTTTTTGTTACTGCCAGTTTGATCTCATTTTTCTGATTTTAATCTACTATTTCTTTATTTTTTTAATGAATTTTCTTCTCTTCAACTTAGATAGCAGTGCTCCTTTCAACATTTCTTGTGAGGTATGTCTAGTGTCTTCAAATTCCTTCAGTATTTGCTTGTCTTGGAAAGAAAGTTTTATAGGATTTTTTTTTAAAGATTTATTTATTTATGTATACAAGAGCTGGGGCACAGGCCAGAGTCCAGGGAGGTGAGAGGATTTACCAGAGACAGAGTGGGGAGCAGAAGAGGCAGACTGACTGAAACACACTGCTGAGGGGAGCAGCGGGCACTGCAGGAGAGGTCTGCTGTGCCATGTGGGTCCCCTCCCTGGCTGGCGGCAGGGATCGAACTCGTGTTGTAGTGGCTGCGGCCTGTTTCACAGTGCCACCAGGGAGGCCCGCGGCTGGAAGTTATTATTTGGAGTTTTTGAATATATCTTTCTGTAGAGTTCCTGCTGAATGGTCTGATGGAAATAACTTTAAATGTTACCTTCTTTTCCCCTCTTAATCCCCTTCAACATAGTTGTTTGTTTGTTTTTGTTTTTGTCTTGAACTCATCCTTGCTTCATTACTATGTATTTTGGTAAAGGCTTTTTGCATTTAGGCAACCAGGTGTTCTTTTATTTTCATGGAATGGAATATTTAATTCATTTCACTTGTGTAAGAACTTCTCTATTATTTCTTTAAATAACTTCTTTCTTCCCCTCTATCTTCCCTCTTCTGGAATAACTATTATTCTTATATTGACTTTTTAAATGGTTTCAGGTATTTTCTGAATTGCCTCTTCATTTCTTCTTTTTTTTTTTAACTCTCATTTCTCTTCCATCTGGGTCCTTAGTGCAGTTACTATTATCAAGGTCACTAATTTGATCATTCATGTGACCTATTTTACTTCCATTGTTTTCTCTAGCAGTCTTGATTTCATTTATAAAGATGAACTTCTTTAAGTTTATTGAGACCTTTACCTCATAAGTTTCTGTTAATGTCTTATTTAACTCTTCAGTTTCTTTATGTTCAATGATTTTTTTTAATTAACTTTTTCTGAGTTCTCTTGTTTTTATTTGACTTGTCTTTTTGAGTTTTCTTCTGTCACTGAATTTCTTTATTACAGCATTTCTGAACTCCATCTGGCGGGGACATATTACCTTTCATCTTTTTGTTTGAATTCTGGAGAATTGTTCTCATCTTGTGATGTCTTACTGTCATTAAGTCTCGTATTTTTATTGTGCTATATTTTTATCTGCCCATTTTGTTACTTTAGGTGTCCCTATTTTATTATTGTTTTTCATATCTTTAGAAGAAAGGGGTTAAAACTATTTTCCTTTTCCCATAGATGGTTTTGTGGTTTCCTTTGCATTTATTTATTTATTTATGCCTTTGATAGCTTTTGTATGTGCACTGATGTTTTTTATTTGCTGAGTCAGAAGGGTGAGAAGGTGCTTGAGGGGATCTACATGTTGAAGTGGATGATTTTATTTGGGGATGTCTTATAATTTTGGCATTCCTGATATCAGAAGACTGAGTATTTTGGATGAAGACCTCAGCAATTGCTTTCAGTTTGCCTCACAAGTAAGTTCAGTCCTCAGAGCTGGGAAGGGGGAGTACCTGCTCTGTGGACCTAGTCTACATGGAATACTGTAGTTATGTCACAAGGTTTTCCCCTCTAACAGGGTGGTATGCCTCCACACAGACCTCCTCCCCAGGTACTGTGGCTGACATGACAGCTCTGCTCACAGTGTCCCCTATTCCAAACCACAACCCAAGCTTCCTCTACCTACTTCCTGTTCAATGCACCATGTTTACCTGTCCCAGTCTTATCTGACTCTTTGTCCAAACAGTGTCACTCTGGATCACTGTTCCAAGAGTTGCAGTCCATGCAGACCAGACCCTGAAGTTGCCTCTGCTAAGATCGCCTTATGCTTCCCTTGACAGGGCCTGCTGCAATACTTTCCAAGACCTATGGTATTTGAGCTGGTTCCAGGATACTTTCTGGTGATCGCTGGCTTCTAGGAAGTCTTACTGCAATGGGCCTGCTTTCTGGTCATATCCCAGGACTCACTGAATTCTGCTAGAGTCTACTGTAATGAAGGCCTCTTCCAGGACCTACTTTGGAATTTGCTAAGATCTGTGGGGGCTCACAGGCAGGACTCATCTTTGATCTTACTGAGGTCTCTGAAGGTCTACTGTGGTGTATGCTTCCAGGTCCTCCCCTAGAGCTTGTTGAATTCAGCTGAGGGCTACTGTTGGTAGGGCCAATTCCAGGACCCACCTGAAGTGAGCTTACAGAGCTTTGTGCCTTTAAGTAATTTGAATACATCACTCCATTCTCTCCTTGCTTGAAGGATTTCCTAAGAGATGTAAACCTGGTGGGAGTAACTTCATAGGTTACATGCTTTTTCTCCATCTAGCCATTTTCAAGATTCTTTTTTTGTTGTCAACACTTTGTAATTTTACAACTATTTGTTTTTGTGTAGGTCTCACTACATTCAGATAACTGTATGTTCTTAAGGCTTCATAGACTTGTATGTTTCGTTCCTTCCCCAGGCTTGGGAAGTTTTCCTGTATTACTCCTTTAAGTAATTTCTTTGTTCCCTTCAGTCTCTCTTAGCTTTCTGAAAGGCCCAATATGCTTATGTTGCCTTTTTCCGTGGAGTGAGATTTTTTTTCAAAGTATTTCTTCATATTTCCTTCTCCTTCAATATGGGTCCTTGTATTATCTTGGAGGTCACTGATTTGACCATCCATTTGGTATATCCTTCTTCCATGTGTTTCTCCAGAATTTTTTCTTTTGTTAGTCTTTTTACATCAAACAGCTCTATCGTTCTCTTAAAGTTCCATTTTCTATTTATTAAGTTTATCATGACATTTGATTGTTTTTCTAATTTTTTTGTGCTTTTGATTAGCTTTTCAGAGTTTTCTTATATCACTTTGACTTGCCTTTTTGTGTTGTCTGTCATTTCTTTGAATTTCTTTATTATGGCAATTTTGAACTCTGTATGTTATAGATAAAAATTTCTGTCTTTGTAGTTGGATTCTGAGGACTTTTTCCTTGTGATAGCATATTGCTTTGAGGTCACAGGGTGGTGTGTGTTGCATTTTTCCATTTTGGTGCTTTGGATTTAGCTATTTTTAAAAAGATATCCTTAACTGTCACTTAGGGATTTCATATCTACTTTTCCAGGAGGTGGTGCTGTGGTTTTATTTGATTAGCTCAAGAGATTTGATCTTGCATCTTCTGAGTTAGCAGGTGGGGGGTGAATTTAGAAGAGTCCTGAAGTTGGTGGGAAATAATGGAATGGGGGCTGTCTTATATTTGTGGCACCACCCTATAGCATTCCAGACCTGAGTCTCTCTAGTCTGTGCACTCTTAATGAGCTTCATGTGGTCAATGCTAGTCTTGAGGAGCAAGAGAGGATGAGCAGTCTGGCACATTTTCCTTGTTCTTGCACTGGGCTAGCTTCCAGGAACCCAGACCCAGTTCCTCTACATGTTCCTTGAAGTCCCAGTCTCTACATGTTTTTTGAACCTCAGTAAAGAGTGTGTGCTTCCACACAATTCAGCTCTTCTTCCCCAGGGCCACTGACTGGCCCAGCACTAGTGCTGCAGTTTGAGTGATAGTGTAAGGAAATAGATGAATCAGGCTTTTTTTTCACCTTCCACACAATAGACAGCCCATACCCTGAAATGCTATGTTCTTCATCACTGGAACATCTAGCAAACAATGGATGGGCCTTGCATTTGCAACAAGTTATTGGTTGTGTGACTGTGGGCACTTAACAGTTAAAGGGGGCTAGGCAGTTGCTGTTCTGCCTTTCTCAGTGTTGGAGTCTCTCTTGCTGTCTACCTGCCTGTGTGTCTGTCCCACTTCAGCATTAAAGGATTTCAAAATCTACCAAAGGATCCAAATTCTCTTATCGTCTGCAAGAACTGACTATGAAACAACTTGACCTGGGATGGTTGCATGGCCAACAACTTCCTTGTCTCAGACCTTCAGGCATTTCTCTCCATCTGCCTCTTGTTTAATAAAGCATGATTCACCTCAGTTTTATTTCTGGTTCATTCAGCAAAGTGTTGGACTCTGCTCTTCAAGGGGTGTTTAAATTTACCCTAAGTCACAGAAACCTCTGGGTTTAGTGTCCTTATGCACGAATTTCAGATTATCCTTCTAGGAGCTAAGCAAGGTAACTTCTTCAAGGCCATCTTGACCTAATCTGTCCCACCCTCCTTAACTAAAATAGAGAAGAATTTGGTCTTTTCTTAATTAATTATCAGCAATCATAGGACTATTGAACTTAGAGAGCAAACTGAATGCATCTATTTACAACCCTTCTAGTTCTCCGTGCTAAAAAATATTTCTTTAAAGAATCATTTCTTTGATACAGTAAAAGTTTCCAATACTAGGGTAAGCTAGAAATTTTGTTTCTGTAATATAAAAGAGTACATGGTTATATTTTCAGGGAAATCAGAGGGTAGATAATGTATGTGCAAAACAACCTTAAGAGAAATTCACCATAGAGGTAAAAGCCATTTCATTGATGCTCCAGGTCTTTCTGAGTTAGCTGCTCAATTGCAGGTGAAGAATAAGCAAGGTTTGATTCAATCAGTGTTTGCTCTGCAAAAAGTCTATGATAATGACTATTAAGAAAGTGCCACACTATTTACATATAGAGTTGAGAATTTATACACAAAATGATGAGAATTACAGGCCATGCGGTCCTATTTGAGAAGTCACAAAAGGGTGCATTTAATAACCTAGGGATTCTTGGGGGATAAGGAACTGTTGAAAATGGAACTTGGCAAGCCAATGGTGTTTGGAGACAGACAGTAAGAAAATTAAAGGTAAGATAGTATAGGTATTGCAGCTACAGCTCATGACAAGTCCATTATGTGGTCATGGGAGTTGCTGTTTGCATGGTTGGGTGGAGGAAGATAGACTAGTAAGCATGGAGGGCCAGGAATCTGTTCTCCAAAGCAAAACAAAATGCCTGAGACAAGCTAGACCAAACCCAAACAAAAATAAAACCCATCAACACTACCACTAAAAGCTGGCTAAATACTGTTGAACAGGAATGTATCTAAAATAAAACAGCCAACGAACAATAAAAATAAATTGAACAGACAAGTTAAAGAAAAGCCAAGCACTGAAATATGGATAGCTGATAAAGGGAAAAGCATTACATGCTTTAAATCTTTTTGGTAAAGTCTGAAGTTCACAAAAGGATATATAAAGATGATGAATTTTTATGTTGTTAACAATGTAGTTTGAAATATCTAAAAATTCAAATTATTTAGGAGAAACATAAACTTAAAATCCTGGTGACAATTATTCACTCTCAGATGCTATAATAGTCACAATTTAAAAACAGCATTTATATGCATACTTTTATTTATACAGTGATATCATGCACGTGTACATAACTTGTTCTTATTTTAGTCTATGGCATTTTTAAAAAAACCTAAAAGTGAAGGAATAAGATCTGCTCCAGTAATTTAATAGGATTCTGCCTTCAACTTTGATTCAATTCCTGTTTTTGTATAAGACATAAGCCTTAGGAGTCATTAAATTCCCATTTCAACTGGTTGCCAGCTGTAAGTTAATACCCAGACTGATTTAGCTTCTCCTCCTCCATGCTTTTGCACAATGTTATGAATGTTCTATGTTTTCTTTGCCTTTAATTGCCATTCCATCCAGGATTCCCATTTCTTTTGTTCCAGAGTTTTGGCTGACATAATTTTGAAACTTAAGAAAATATGCATCTTCTGTCTTTTTTTGTAACATTCATTTGTTTTAGATATTTTGGATTTTTCTCAGCACTGTCTTCAATGTGCTTTATTTCCTGTTTTCATAAGCCCTTTATATAACTCAAGAAAATACAGTCCAAGACCAGCCTGGGTTAGAGGTTATTAAAATATTTTTTACTGTAATACGGAATATATTGACCTGCAGTTTATATACTGGGCATGGCTATTTGCAGGGTTATCTTTAGATGAAATTGACTAGCAGCAATTTTCCAGTTCTTTGCATCTTAGTGACCTGGGGAAGCAATTGAGAGGACACACATGCTCACAATTAGCACATGAACACCATACTCCCTCTGATTTCCAAAGCAAAATGGATCAAATAGTTTTTGCTCTTTTTCCATTATCTCCACTCCCTTATCTTTTCACGTTAATAGCCCTTTATTATATTCATTAAACTGTATGTCTGGAGTGATCAGCACAATGAATTTTGATGAAAATTTGATGAATATCCTTGATGAAAATATAAAACAATTCTACAATTCTGAAAAGTAATCTCAGTCAATTCCTGTCTCATTGTCCTGAACTCCAGGTAGTCACTGACCTATTTTCTGTCACTATAAATTAATTATCTTTTTCAAAAACTTCATGTAAAAGATTCACACATGTATGTTGATACATCATTTTACTCAATATAGTTTTGAGATTTTTCTGTCATGTATATAACTAGTTTTCTCTCTTTTCCCCTTCTTTTTTTTTGCTTCTTTAGTATTACTTCTTTCTATGGATATACCACAGACCACAGTGTATCTATTTATTTTCTTACTGGTGGATACTTGGACTCTTTCCAATTTTGGCTTCATATACATACAGATGGTATTTAAGGACAGGTCACTTTATGAACATTTGTTTCTTTTGGTATGCGTTTAGGAGTGTTATTTCTAGTACTGTAGATGAAATTTAAATTTATTAGAAAGTGCTAATTTGTTTCCAAAGCAATTAATCAAATTTATGCTGTCACTAAAATGTATGACAGCTTTATCAATAGTTGATTCTTATCCTTGTCAATATTAGTAGAGTCAGTTTTAATTCGCCATTCCGGTGAATAGTAAGAGTATCCTATTGCAATTTTACTTTGCAATTCCAGTGACTAAGGGTGCTATGTGCTCATTGACTGTCATAGCGTATTCTGGGTGTGATAAAAAGAATATCATAGACTATGGGGCTTAACCACAAATATTTATTTCTCATAGTCCTGGAGACAGTGAGAGCAGTGTTTCCTGTGGACCACTTACTGGATTACAGTGGCTCCATTCTTAGGACATAATCATCTCCCAAATGTCCCTCTTCTTAATACTTTCACCTGCAAGACTAGGATTTCAACATATATATTTCAATATATATATATTCCCTAAAATATTTTCTTTTGTGAAGTGTCTGTGCAAACCAAAAACCGCTGTTTAATTTGATATTTGTAGTTTATTTTCCTTTAATGGGTTTAAATGATTAATATGGGGCCTCCCTAGTGGCACAGGGGTTAAAGACACAGAGCTACCAAGATATTGCCAGCCACTCCAACATGAGTTTGATCCCTGGCCAAGAAGTTAAGCCACATGGTGAAGCAGATCTCTCATGTCTCTCCCCTTGCTTCCCTTAGCAGTGTATTTCAGTAGGTCTCCCTATTCTGCTCCCCAGTCTGTCTCTGGTAAATCTTGTCACCCCACCACACCTCTGACCTGTATCCCAGTTCTTATATGCATAAATAAATAAATCTTTAGAAAATGATTAATATGCTTTAATTAAGAACAAACTAGATAGGTACCTGGATTGTCAGTGACTTTCAGATTTAATATTTTAACTAGTATGACAAACTTTTGCAATCAGTGTGTTATTCCCATTTTATAGAATTCCTAATTGAATTAACAGATTGAAAACCTTCCTCACAGTCGAACTTTTATAACTTGAAGTATAGTTTCTAGTACTCAGTTTCATCAGATTTCACTTGAGAAAAATGTAGAAGACACTGCAGAAGGAAAAACACTATCCTTGAAACCTTGAAATTGATCCTGACTTAAAAAGTAGTTATTTAAAATAATCTTTTACTTTAGAATACTTAAATATTTATAGGAAAATTTCAAAGATTGTGCAGAGATTTCCCATATATTCAGCTGGTCTTGTCTTTTTGAAAACAGCTTTACTGAGATATAGTTCATATCCCATGTAAAATTAAATAAGTATATTCACATATTTGTGGCATTCACATATTTGTGACATTACATACCCATCATGAGGTATTTAATGAATTATAAAAGCTGTTCAGTTCCAAAGATCAAAACTTTTACCCATCTGGTACATATAAATCCTATACATAGACTTTATGAGAGGGGTTAACTTGAATTATTTGCTGGGTGTTGGATTTGGCACATAATAAATATAAATGATCCTCACAGGACAGTAGATTAATATCTACAAGAAAAAAAATTAAGCATCTATGGAATTTGCATGGGAAGATGCCATGCTTTTCTCATGGAGAAAACAGCATCTAATCCCCAGGAGATAAACTATGGTCTTTGTTTTTAAGTCTCTTACTAAATACTTCCCTTGGAGAGAAGGAGAGATTTATCCACTAAATGATGTTTGGAAGGGGAGCTGTGCAAGTCTGGTTTACCCCTCTGGGCTTTCCCACTTTTTTTTTTTTTTTTTCTGTTCAGGCAAGGTGACTTTGGCTTCTCACAGGGCTGCTGACTGACAATGTGGAGGGAGACTTGTGAATGGCCAGCTGTAACAATGACAGATGGACCACTCTGTACAATTCTGAGGTGACGTGTCTGGAAGTCAAGTGAGACTGGCTGCCCAAGCCACACACTCCCAAACAGGTTTCCTTAATGATAAATGTTACACTTTAATCTTCAGTTACTGGATCCTGAATTTCTTAACTAGTTCTGAATTCAAAGTGTGGGATATAGGCAATGGGGATATTTACTGATCCTTTGGATTCTAGTAAATACACAAAGGTAATAAAATCCATGTGATACAAAAATCAGTGAATAGCTAATAGCATCCCTTCTATGTGAAAAATTGCACTATATTTGCTTGCTCTTGTTTCTAGTTCCTCAAAGTTGAAAGAGAAGATTGTTTATTTGTGCTCTTTCTTGTTTCTTGATGCAGACCTGTGTTGTTATATATATTCCTTTTATTATAAGACATTGTTGAAAGAAATAGAAGATACAAAGAAATGGAAAACTATTCCCTGCTTATAGTTTAGAAGAATCAACATTGCCAAACTTTGCCCTCCTACCCAAAGCAGTACACAGATTCAATGCAATAAAAATACAGATGATATATTTCAAAGAACTGGAGCAAATACCACTGAAACACTTATGGGATCACAAAAGACCCCAAATAGCAAAAGCAATCTTGATAAACATAAGATATTATGCTTCCAGAGTTCAAGTTCATTATAAAGCTATGATAACTAAAACAGCCTGGTATCAGAACAAGAAAAGACATACAGACAAATTGAACAGAATTAAGAGTCCAGAAATAAATCCACCCATATATGGGTAATCCATGACAAGGAGTTAAAAACATACACTGGAACATGGACAGTTTCTACAATAAATGACATTTGGAAAACCAGAGAACTGTATTTAAAAGAATGAACCTAGCCCATGATCTCCCACCATACACCAAAATCAAATCAACATGGATCAACATGGATGTAAAACCTGAAACCATAAAGTATGTAGAAGAAAATACAGGCAAAACATTTCATAACACATGTTTTAGTGATGCCTGTAGTGATTCATCCCCAATAGCAAGGAAAACAAGAAAACATAAACATCTGGGACTACATCAAACAAAAATCTTCTGTACAACAAAAGAAACATAACTAAAATGAGAAGTCACCCTACTGAATGGGAGAAAATATTTGCATACCATACATCTGACAAAGGACTGATTCCCAAGATATACAAAAATCATAAAACTTTACAGAAAGAATGGGCCTCCCCTGGTGGCGCAGTGGGTTAAGCAACGCACTACGAAGCAAACCGCAGCCACTGCAGCATGAGTTCGATCCCCGCTGCCGGCCAGGGGGGG
>JAGFMF010012271.1:11095157-11136033 GCA_019455555.1 Galemys pyrenaicus
CCGCTCTCTGTGGTGAATCCTCTCACCCCCCTACACCTCTGGCCTGTACCCCAGTGCTTGTATGCATAAATAAATAAATCTTTAAAAAAAAAACAAAAAACAAAAAAAAAAAAACTTTACAGAAAGAAAACAAATAACCCAGTCAAAAATTGGGCAAAGTTGACACTAGAAGGACCAACAGGCACATGAAAAAATGCTCACAATCACTTACTATTACAGAAATGCAAATCAAGACCACAATGAAAATCATCTCACACCTTTAAAAATGGCTCATATTTCAAAGACCAGAAACAACAAGTGTTGGTGAGGATGTTGATAAAGGGGAACCCTCTTACACTACTGGTAGAAGTACAAACTGGCCCCGCCTTTGTGAAAAGCAATATGGAGGTGTCTGAAAACATTAAACATGGATCTGCCATTTGACCCAGTAATTTCACTCTTAGGCATCTATCCAAAAAATTCAAAAATACGAATTCAAAAGGAAACTTGCACTCCCATATTGATTGCAGCATTACTTATTGTAGTTAAACTATGGAAATGACCAAAGTGCCCTAGAACAGAGGAGTGGATCAAGAAAATGTAGTATATATGAATAATGGAATATTACTCAGTGATCAAAAAAGATAAACTCATTCCATTTGCGGCAACATGGATAGAGCTTCGAGGAATAATGTTAAGCAAAATAATTCAGATGGTGGAAATATGTGGAAAGAACAAGGAGGGAGGTAGTCATAATTGTGCTGTGCTGGTGGAATATGAGTTAGTGGTGCATGCACTATGGTGGTAATATCTGATGGAATTACCCCAATTTTGCCTCAGTTAAAAAGAAATTAATTAATTTAAAAAATTCACTAGAGACTATGTATAACTTTAAAAGCAAAACAATAACAACAAAACAACAAATTGAGTATTCTCAAATACATTGAAATTCCTTGAAGGAAAGAACGTACTTGCATGAAAGGTAAAATCAGTTGAAAATGGCATGGAAGTAATGTTGTATGATGTGAGAAAGACTGTAATTCTAATAAGAGTTTACAGATGTGAGATTTCTCTCAAGAAGCTGGATATATGTATGATTATACACAAAAAGACAAAAAGTATCAATTTATTTCAACCCATGTGCTTTTAGCTTTCCATGGTATATAAAAACTGGCAAGCAAATACACAAAGAAAATAAAGATTTTAAGTTGATTAGTTTTCTGTATTTAAAAATAATTGTTTCCCGGGCCTCCCTGGTGGCGCAGTGGGTTAGGCAACGCACTGTGAAGCAAACCGCAGCCACTGCAGCATGAGTTTGATCCCTGCTGCCGCCGGGGAGGGGACCCACATGGCGTGGCAGACCTCTCCTGCTGTGCCTGCTGCTTCCCTCAGCAGTGTACTTCTGTTGATCTGCCTGTTCTGCTCCCTGCTCTCTGTGGTGAATCCTCTCATCGCCCCACCCCACACACCTCTGGCCTGTACCCCAGTGCTTGTATGCATAAATAAATAAATCTTTAAAAAAATAAATAAAAAAATAAAAATAATTGTCTGCATTTAAAAAATTTTCTGTACTATACCAATGTCAAAGAAGTGTTAATGGGAACAACATTGAGTGATGAGATCATCAATTATCTGTATGTTCTCAGTTATATGATTTTCTCTATATAGTTCCTCTTTACCTATTCTTTCTCTGTAACTCATTCTTTAGTAGAATAGATAAATACTTCCTCATGAATCAAAAAAAAAAAAAAAGAAGTAACTTTGCCTTTAGAAAGTTAGTGGTAAGAATGGACACTGATGTGAACTCTTGGCATGAGTGAAGAAGTGTGTTTCCTTTCTGAAGGTGAAACCTCATTCTGGTTATGAGTGAATCTTTTGCTGACTACCTTGTGTCTGTTGTTATCAAAATCTCTTTTTCTCCTTGTCTTTCATGCTGAGAGAGGGAGTTATGTCGGAAGCCACTGACCATGGGCACCTTTAAATGATGATTCTAATTTGGAGAGTCCATCATGCAGGTTTTGGCTCTCAACTCCTTTTTCCTGGGTAGAGGAACATTTCCAGTATCTTCATGAGATGGGTCATGTGGAGGAGAAGGGGAAATCTCTGATTTTCCTGAACATGGCAGTGGGATGGTTTAACTTTAACCACAAGATCAGACTCATGTGCCTTTAAGTTATTAGGGAATATGGAGTGAAGATATAATCTTCACAGATCAATACTTGAGAGGTCAAGGGTATTGACATTCTTGATGGCTGGTAGGGAATTTCTACAATGTCATTTTTGAAGTAAGTTGGATGGCTTTTACCCTCTGTGTTACTCACTTTTGGGACCAAGGGGGCTCATATTGGATTTGTTATATTCCATTGAAGTAAGGATTCTCCCTTCCACATATTACTCAATCCTTTCACAGTGCCTTCATAGAACTAAAAGACATACATTAAATGCCACATGTATGTTTAAGGCATTTGCGTCAGACCCAAGAGTTGCTTATCTAATAGTCTATCCTTTTTCTTACAAAGAGGATTAGATTTTGTCAGGTTGGCATTTTACCTACCTTATGTATGCACGTTTTCTAACCTTTCTGACACATGATATAATTTTAGCTAAAGAGATGTTAACAAAATCACTGGATGTGGTTTCTTTTTTCTTTTTTTAGTTGATTTGCAAAATTTATTTTTTCCCTTTATTTATATATATTTGACATCAATTTTAGTCCTAATGGAATTCCCACCACCATTTCACCAGTACACCATCACCTCAGTCCCTTGAATGTAGTTTCTTAGAAAGGAATTTTAAAGGTGTCTGTCACCTAAAGTGTGTGTTTTTGTTCTTGAACTTTCCATCTTCCTTTTGCCTGGAATTGACATTATAGTCATTGGTGCTCTAACAACTATAAGATCAAAAACTATGTTTTAAGGATTGACGAACCTGTATCCTGATGACATTGTAGAAATTCCATACCAGCCACCAATTTTTTATCTCTACACTTCCTTTAAACCACTACTACTTCAGTCTTCTGTTATGGTGCAACACAATTCAACCCTTAACTAAGGGGATACTCAATTTTCAGCTTAGAGATAACAGAAAAATGAATGTGTGGCATGAAAGCATATTTTACATAAGATAACTTGGTGTGATTCTAACTTTAAACATTGAGGATGAGGTGTGTCTTATCTTTTAATAAATACTATATTTCATCAAGAGAACATACTGAAATAAAAGCATCATTCTTTCAAGTTTAATGTAGCTTAAGGAGAAATCTTTTTGCTTTGGTTTAGTTATCATTATCAGCATGTAAACTTGTGTTTGTAGAAGTTTTATAGGGGTGATATGTGGTATAATGGAAAGATTGGGAAATTTGACATCTGACAGATTTGGGTTTTGAATCTTGACTACACTATAAACTGGATGTGCAATTTTAAACCCACTTTTGTGTTTTTCCAGCCTCAGTTTTCTGGTCTATAAAATGAGGGTGCCTAAGGTTGAAATGAAGAATCTGTGGATGGCATATCAAAGGGACTCAGTGATGTACCTGGTACTGTAGGTGATTATTTTCCTGTATTTTCTTCTCCTTCTTTCATGAAATGATGTTTATTGAACGTCTGTGTGCCACTCATTTATTTCTTTGACTCTGGGTTTGCACTACATGGAGTTATGGCATTAGGATGAAGCATTAAAAGAGCTAAAGTTTGATCCATTTAGTTCATTGGCACTAACTATGGGAAGAGTCAGTTTCAGAGTTCCATCACAGGGAACTGAGATTCAGTGGGACCTATTTCTTTATGACTGCAGCCCTGGACACTAGTTTCATAGTCCTACGGATAAGAGATCAAGTACTTGAAAAGTCAATAAAGTCAGTAGAATATTTTATTTACAACAAGAAAACACATAAACGTGTATTTTACCCATGCCAGACCCTGAGACTTTTCAGTACATTTTTGTCAGTTACTTACTTCTCAATGAACTTGGTGAATTGCATGTCCTCTCAAATGATTAGCAAATTTGAGCTTATTTCATGTATATAATTTGTGAATCATAGCATGAAATAAATAATTAGGATAAAGACTTCGGGTAGAGAGAGGTGAAAAGGTACAGAAAATTTACCTTGTAAAAAATTAAGTTATTCATTTCCTTCCTTTGTTCATCAAGACTCTGGATTCGAGGCACTTACAATTATAGAGAGTAACTCTAGTGTCTCATATTTGCTGAAAACTTGTCAAGTGCTGGGACTTACTATGATTTATTATTATGTTAAATGCTCACCATCAATAGCTGTCATTCATGAATATAAATGGGATATTGGGACAAGTTTCACTGGGACATGGTGTGCCATAGCACAACGAATGGAGCCTTGGGAATCACTAAGACTTGAGTCTGATCTTGACTGTATAATTTAAGCCCATTTTTGAAGAGCTCTCAACAACAGTTAACTATTCTCCATTGTTTTTCCCATTTTTCAAATGAGTAAAATGAATCTGAATAGAATTGGGCTGCTTGCCCCAGGTCACAAAGCTAGGCAATTGAGGAGCTATCTTGTACCAGGGAAAACTTGTGTTTTCCCACACATTATTATACTTCCCTGATCTTAGGGGCTCCACAATCACAGAGGGACAGGAAACACCCTCTGTTTACACATGAGAAAGAGGGGCTCCAGAAGGGTTAACTATGTGTTCCAGTTACTGTAAGGATCAGAACGCCAGCCCACGAATCTGACTTCTCAAGGGAGCATGAGAGGGGCACAAGTGGAAGAAAATGAACTGCTCACCAATATTTCACCTTCATTTTTTCATTTTTTTTGGCTTTGAAACAAGAACACAAGTCAGGATAAGATCTGGATTAGATACATTCTCCTGGTTTCCAATGTATCACATTTCTACAAGATTTATGGATGTTTTCTCCTGGATTGGAAAAACTTCTGGTGGATTATCAGACTGTGTTTATGTTTTTCACTTATCTTGGACAGCTTTATTTTGGTCACCAGCTCTCTGGGATAAGCTTTTGTCTTTTGATTCTTTCCATTGTCCACATAACTTTCCCTTTCCCTTCCCCTTCTCTGTACCTCTCTAGTTTTCTTTGTTTTCAGTTGTCCATTTTCTGCCTGAGTAGCAATTTTTGTATTTATCTGCCTTTTGTTTTCTGGTTAGTATAACGATTAACTCCTAAATTGTGCATAGTAGGGAGCCAGCATAATAATCCTTATCCCCATTGAGGAAAATGCTTTTTCTCTGGGTTCTCAATATGGTTTCTCATAGTTGTTTTTTTTTTTTTTTCTGTTAGCAAATGTTTTCTAGAAGTTTTGAAGAACACTTTTGGTAGATCCTCATAACACAGAAAACATCTTTGCTTCAAGCCCCAGAACTGTATTTTGTGGAGGTTTTTTTTTTTTTTTTTTTGACAGAACAAAGAACATTTGCAACTGCCGGTTCCTTGGCTCTTGTTGCTTCCTTTTGGGCTCTAAATGGTAACCAGATACTGACTCAAGTTCTGTGGCCTCATTCCTGCCCCCTCCCATTCTCCTTTCCTCTTGAGGTTCATTATTTTCTCCAAATTAAAATGTTCTGGTTAGAATGAGTGAGTATAAAGAGACAGGGCAGCAGAGAATCTGGCTGTATATGGGGATTATATCTTGGGGAGACCTTCCCAGTTGGTCTCTCATATGATTAATTATCTGAAAGGAGCTTGGCTTTCTAATTTGATGAGATTGGTTTTGTGTTTTGGTTTTTTTTTAATACTTTTTTATTTAATTAATTAATTATATTTGACATTGTTTGTATTCCCCAGGGAGTACCCACCACCATTCCACCCATGCACTATCACCTCAGTCCCTTGTGCTCTTTCTGCCCTTGATGAGATTGGTTTTGAAGGGAAGTATGCTTTCATTACCCATGATAGTTGGGCTTTAAAAACAATATCTTAGAATATTTAAGAGAATATAGTGGTTTTAGCTTGAGTCAAGTGTGGAATTGTTAGTTATTCATTTATATGTTCATTTGATCATTTGTCCATCCATTCAGTAAATGTTGATTGCAAGTTAGAGATTATGTTTGCAAGCTAGTTTCTGAGGAGGCTACAATGAGCTAAAACAGGCTGGCACCCACTCTCTCAGACCTTATAACAAAGTGAGGGAGACAAATAATTAAGCAAATAATCACATATGTATGTAAATACCTGCAAACTATGATCAGTGCACTGAAAGAGTGCAAATAACACCTAAGTTGGTGTATGCTTCTTGTGGTCAGGGCAAGCTTTCTCTTGGGGAAGAGACTAAGAGGTAAGATATAAAGGGTGCAAGTGATGGTTGGAAGCAGGATTTGTGTATGCTTTTAGTGGATGTTTCCCTTCCCAACAGAAGGAATGATGTGTGCAAAGGTCACACAGAGGATATAGCAAGGGGCATAAGAAGGTAGACTGGAGAAGCCAGGTTTATGAGTTGAGAGGAAGAGTGGAGCAATAGGGACCTGAAGAGTTCTAGAGTCCCATTCCAGGCAGATGATGTGACTTAGTCGTTTTTATTAGAGTCACCCATCAGTGGGACCACTGATGGGTCCCACACTGGGAAATGACATAATTAAATTCATATTCTGAGAAGCTCACTCCTTTTTCAGTGTAGGGAGCAGATTTTCTGAAGAGCACAGTGGATCCATTTGCATTGCAGCAAGGGATGGGACCTAGGAGACAATGATAAGAGAGCAAGAGATGGTCTTTTTTGCATCAGAATTATATTCTAGTGGATGAGGACAAATAATAAGCACATACATTAAAAGAAAAGGTAAGTTCTGATGGTGTTTGTGCAATGAAAATACCAACTAAAGGAATCTAATAGACAGCATAGAGGTACCAGTGGTAGGGGTACTACCATCAGCAGTTCTACTGAGTTTCCAGGGGTGATCTCTCTGAGGAGGTGAGATTTTCCTTTACAGTTGCAGCATTTTCTCCCCTCCCTTTTTGACTGTCAAATCTTGTCTAGAGTAGAACCTATCGTCTTCTAGCCTTATATGAGCCAACTCTATAAATGGACCCAGGAGTCCCCAGTTTTTCTTGATCTTTGTGCAATTACAGAACATATTGGGGATCTTCCATGTCATCTCATTCAACTCCCCCATCTTATAGGCAGCAAAACAGAAGCCTTCAGAGGTACTGCTCAGAAGGTTAGCAGTCAGCCTGTCCAAGTGTCCAGGTCTTACTGCTTTGGGGCCAGAACCCTCTGCCCCACCATCCTGGTCCTGGTTAGGGTGGGGCTGGCAGCTGTGCTCTGAGAAGTTGCAGACTACTTCCAAACTTTCATTCCTAGGTGCGTAGGAGACTCCACATATCTGGAGAAAGTGATTAATAGTCATTTTTCTCCCCAGGGGGAAAAAAAATCCCTCCTAATGCAAAAAATCTTGGAGAGCAACCAATTTAATTTAGACTCCAGAAAGTACTGCTTTCTTCTTTTTTTTTTTTTCCAACCTGGCTTATATTAATGATATTTTTTAAATGCCCCGAAGCACTGAAGCATATTTAAGACCATGAAATGGGATTACAAAGCCTTTGCCATTTATAGAGTTGCATGGAATGCAAAGTCCAAAAAGAAAAAAAAAAAAAAAAAAAAGAATTCTCCTTTTCCCTTTGGTTTCCTGATGATTTCAAACTTAATAAGACTTTTCTTACTTAAGATTTGTAAAATCTTTCTTGACTGATTTGAAAATCCCTTTGGGAATCATGGTAGAATCTAAACTAAAATTATGTTTCCTAAAGTAGTTATAATTAAAATCCTTTTATATTAGTTCTTAGGAAAGTCTTTTTCTTTTCTCTCTCTCTCTCTCTTTTTTTTTTTGAGACATTGTGGGGGAAAAACCCCAGTGTGTCTGAAACCATCAAATTCATTCACAGGCATTGAAAAAGATTAAGTGGTTATTTTTATACAGGAAAAAACAGTTTAATTGATGAATTTCAGAGCTATACTGCTAGGGAAACTTCTTTTTTCTTATATGAGATCTGTATTTTATGATGTTTATATTCAGAGAAAGACACTGAAGCCCAGAGAAATGAAGTAACTGCATTCACACAACTAAATCTAAATCACTATGACCATCAATTATTAATAGTTGGAAGGCATTCTGTATGGAATTTCAACTTAGAGCACAAGAGAGGGCTTCCATGAGATGGGTGGAGGCACTGACGGCATGGGAGAGATTCACAGGGAGTCAGCAATCAAACATGAAATTCCATGTTTGAATATCCTTTTTTTTTTTTTCATGTTTGAATATCCTTTTGGAGTCTTTTGTTTCCTCATTTTGGCTTTCAAGAGGCCAGAACAGCTTTGGAGGCAAAATTTCCTGGGTCACATGTGAAGGAAAAGTCAGCTCTTAGAGATGTTAGAGAGTTTGTAACTGGGATGCACTTGGTTCCACACCAGTGATGGGATAAAGCTACAGGTGCCAAAGGACTGACCCAGGTAACTCAGTGTATTTGATTTCCTGTGGCTGCTAGTACAACAAAAATGCCTTAAAATGGTAGGAATTAATTTTTTTATAGTTCTAGAGGACAGAAATCTGAAATTAACTTCACTGAACTGAAATAGTATCTCTATGACCCTTCTTTTAAAATTTTTTTACTTTATATATATATATATATATTTTTTACTTCATTCTTCCTTTTTGTACAATGTATGCTTTCTTCTCTCAGGTATAATCCCTATGTAATTCCCACCAACAATTCATCTGTACACCATTACCATAGTTCCCTGTTTTTAATCCCTCTCCCTCCTTGTCCCCTGCAGAGTGTCTCTGATTTATAGCTGCTTGTTAATTTTGTTTTTAAAAATTATTATAATTATTTTTTGATCCCTTATTTGTTCCCCTACATTCATCTTATATATGAAACCACCAATAGTTTTGTTTTTCTTTCTGGCTTATTTCACTGAGCATAATCCCTTCTAGCTCTATCCATGTTGCTGCGAATGGCATGAGTTTATCTTTTCTGATTGCTTAGTAATATTCCATCGTATATATATATATATATATATATATATATATATACACACGTATATATATACCACTTCTACTTGATCTAGTCATCTATTTTAGGGCATCTAGGTTGTTTCCCTATCTTACTTACTGTAAAGAGTGCTGCAAAAACAATCGTGTTGCAGGTGTACTTTTGAATTAATGTTTTTGTGTCCTTTTGGTAGATTCCTAGGAGTAGAATTGTTGGATCATATTTAGTAGCTTGAGGAACCTCCACACAGCTTTCCATAGCAGTTGGACCAGTTTGCACTCCCAACAGCAGTGTAGAATTCCTTTTTCTCCACATCCTCACCAACATTTGTTGTTGCTAAGTTTTTTTTTTTTTTTGAATATGTAGCATTCTCACTGATGTAAGGTGATATCTCATTGTGGTTTTGATTTGCATTTACCCAGTTATAAGGGATGTTGAACTTTTTTTCATATACCTGTTGACCATTTGCATTTCCTCTTTTTAGCTCTTCTGTCCATTTTGTGACTGGATTATTTATTTTGCTTTTTTGTCTTGTGAGTTCTTTGTAGATCTTTGTCATCAGTCCCTTATCAGTAGTATTGTGTGCATAAATGTTTCTTGATATACTGGAAGCTAGAATCTGTTCTTACCTTTTCCACTTTCTGGTGGCCACCAGGATTACTTGGTTTGTGACCACATCACTCCAGTCACTGCCTCCGTGGTCACAGCCCTCTCCTTTCCTGTGACAAATTTCCCTCTACCATCCTTATGTAGAGATGCCTGTGATTGCACTCAGGGTTTACCTCTTGCACTCAATATTACCTCTTCATGTCATGATCCTTAACTTAATCACATCTGCAAAGACCCCTTTTCTTTATGTAGGTTCCAGAGATTGGGGTTATATTGAGTTTGTTGTACTGAACCTGATTCCATAATGTTATACATTAACATCCTATATTTATGGCAAAGGAAAGACCAGGCAAGAGGCCAGCAAAAGAATCTTACTCTTCTCCAGATTTGATGTGAAATGTCATAATCAGTGTCTGGCAGAATAAAAGAGTGAGGGAAAAAAATTAAGCAATACAACGCTCCACAGTGATCAGATTGGCCTGATGGCTGCTGAGCTTGTTTATGAGAGGAAAGAAAGTTAACCATGTTGGAAGTCTGGTGGTTTTGACATTCTGAAAGTTATGTAGAAATTTTTGGAGAGGAATGCATTACTCAGGAGTGTTAAAATGATTTCTTGTTCAAGCAGACCACAAGCCTTTTGGTTAAAAAAAATCTTCCTAGAGAATAGAAATGTAAAATAGAAACCTCAAAAAGTTACTAATGCCCTTTGGGGAAAAAAGAACACAGCATTCAGTGACTTTTGGTGACTTTACCTCATAGAGACTGGTTGTTGAGTATGAAATTAAAGCATCTGGACTGGTAACTAAATATTATGGTAGAGATTCTCTTTCTTGACTTCATTCATAAATCAGGAATGGAGATAGAGGAAAATGCCCAATTAGTCAAAATTATTTTTATATGAAAGAACATAATCTGGCACAGCATGCTCACACACACACACACACACTTATTCAAACTGGAACTTCCCTTGTAAATTGCAGAAGCATCTGTAGACAAGGGCAACAGAGAAACTTCCAGGTGATCAATCTCACAACCTTCCCAATACCTGAAAAGTGAGAATGAGTCTTTTCATTGAGATTCTCCAAATGCAGGTCAAGATCATTTCTGAACTTTCTGTGGATCTTGATGGTTATTTTTAGGGTAGAAAGAACTTTTTTCTTGTATTACCACCCTATCATTTCTCAAAGTTCTGGGACTCCTTGAAAGCATGCTCAAGTTAGTTCCAGAAATGGCATTCAATTAAAACTTTTTACTCAGTCCCAGTTATCCAACTCAGACCTGAAAGCTACTAATGCTAGTTTAGGTCTAATCAAACATAGGTTGATCACCCATTTGACAGAATTGTGATTAAAGATGAATGACTGGAGTAGTAGCAATTTGAAATTTCTTCCAGTATATCCAACTCAATGACTTAGTGCTCCCATCCTGTGTCATCTGGGACACCATCATCTGCTTGTTTCTCCAGTTAAAGGAATAATAGCAACCTTGGTGTTCTTATTGAAAAGACTATTTGGTCGGGTGATATGATCTCTTGAACTTCCCACCATAAAATGACTGTGTACTCTGAGTTTTTCCTGCTCATCATTGCAGAGATTCTGCCTGGCCCCTGTGTCTCTTTCTGCTAGTATGCTGACTTAATGGAGCTCTGAGAACTGTTGTCAGTCATAGTTTTCTATGTGCTTTGATTTTCCATTGAACAAATCAGTATGGACACATACTTAATAAGTGTCTTTGGAGTGGTAATTGTAGGATGAAAAATACATTCAATATAATTATATTTCTAATATATAAACTTCAAGAAAGAGAGGCTATATCCTCTTAGCTTCATGGATTAGGAGATTTTCTAGATTGATGAGAAGTCATGAATAAACATAAAGGAGAGAAAATAATATATGGGCTTGAGTTAAACACAGAGTGACTGCCTGCCCCAGTTCTGTCCTAATTTATACTTATTGTCCAGAAGTAATCATGCATATAGCACCCCCTTTTTTCTCTCAAAGAATTTTGTCTTAGACATTAAAATTTACCATCATACTAGTTAAACAAAGTTGAGAAGTACTGGCTTATAGGACCTCCAAATCTGTTAATATAGTCAAGGTGCAATACTTTGTAGGAGAGTAGTTCAGGAAGGAGAATGGCTTCCCAACCAGATAAATTCCTCTTTTGGTCATACATTTTTCACAAAAGGGCTCAAATAGGACTGGCTATGTGGTGTTTATAGGCACATTGTTTCCCATATTTCTAAAGAATACAAAGGGAAAAAGTTGACAAGAATCAAAACCAGTTTTTGTCAATGAAACATTTAGCATGAATTATAGAGGGCAGTGGTGGAAGTCTAATAAGGAAAAGAGCAGGGGAGCCCTAAGTGATCTATTATCTTGGATACTCTGGTGTCTATTCCTTGGTGACTATTTCTTAATTATCTTGACTTTCTCTTTATGCCATGCACATTAGACAACCTGTTTCTAACTTCTTTCCCTTCCAAGGAAAGGGGTCATAGCAGAAAACAAGCCTTTTTTGCCCCCTGTGTTCAGTTGGTCACACAGTTGTTCCTCAGTTGGGCATGTGACAGACTTGTTTTTGTCTGGGCCAGAGTAAAATTGGCCCAGTAGCTTTGTCTACATCCATCAATCTGGGTATCAACATGTATAACAGGAATTACAATTAGCTACTAGTTTTTGTCAATTCACACAAATAAACAACTAAAACAACGGCACCCCAAAACTAATAGTTGCAACCAAGTTGTTTATGTGACCATCAACAGTATATTTTCTCTTGCTAAAATCTTGTCTCTTGACTTTTGTATTTTAATTCCCTCCTTCTTTTAGTTTATAAACAAAGAAATAAGGTGACAATCCACACACAACAGCTGTCCAGAAACTCTGCTGCTGTGAATTGTGATGGACATTGGCTGCCTGATAGTGGCTCTTCTAAGTATTTTTAGAAAAACCTGTCTTGTTTTGTTTTAATTAGTTTTATAGATGTTTCAAGCTGGGACCTACATATTTCTGTGGTAAGCTCACCACTCAGCATTCCCCTGGAGGCTCGCTAACTTTGGCCACATTCATATTTTATGGGAGCTGAGTTCCACAAGCTTGATACTGCATTTTTTTTTATTGAAATATTTTTCTTTTCCCTTTTAGCAACCTGGGATTTCAATAATTTGAATCTGATCTACAAGTTGAAAGAAGACACAAATTTGCTCTATGTTTATCCTATGAGAGAGATATGATTTCTAAAAGTTGAAGAGCTTAGCATTGCTTTTGTTTTGTCCTTGATAAAGTACTTTCCAGGAAGTTGGATTTTATTGACAATGTTTGGATTTCAGTACTATTTGTGTTAAAGTGAGTCTTTAAAAAGATGGACAACCCCTTTTCTGCTTTATACCATCTGTCTTTGCTATTCTTCTAATTATGTGTAGATGTTCTCCACATATTTGATCATTTCTCTGGTTAGAACACAGGAAGTATGGGTAAGAATTAATAACAGAATTTTTTTGAAAGTTTCTCTTCTGTTTATTCTCTGTTATTTTGACATATGAGTGCCTGAAAAGAGAAAGTAGACTATTATCTATATGGTTGGATTCAGAGTAACAAAAAAAGTTGCCCTGAAATTAAATATTTCTATCTTATTGGTCTATTGGGGTGCTTAAAAATCCCAACCTTTAGACCACACATTCTTAATTGTGGCATGTGGGTTTCTAGGACTTGAAAATTTAAAAACCCACAAAGGGTTATTTAACAGTTCCAACTTTTAAGTGTGTCCTTGCCACTAGACTCAGGCCTTTTGACCAAAAATAGTGACAGTTGGGTTAGTGCATTAAAGGTCTCTGTCTTAATCTCCAAGGAGGGCTGTGAAGAGGTGGGGGTGTTAGGGGGAAAGGTAGTCCTGAATGGATTACACAGATGGGTGTGTGGACTCCAACCCCCACTCCAGACCATCAGTGTTCCAGAACCACAAATCCGATAAGATGATTATCGAAGAGTGGATCACTGGGACCTGACGGTGGAGTTAAGCAACCAGGCTGGCTATAAAATCAGAGAGGTGAGCCATCTCTCTCTCTTCCTGGGGATCCATCTCTCTTCCTTTGGAACCATCTCACTTGACTCAGAGCCAGCTCTCAGCACGCCATTGCTTAGAAGATCTGGTAGGATATTTGTGGATTTGTATCCCTCTCTTTTTCCCTTGGTATTATTACTATTTTATTCCCCTTCTTTCGTAAAATAAAACCTGTTAATAACTTTTGTCATGTGTACCTGAAGCTGGGACTTATTATAAAAGTCTTCTGAGCGCACAAGTGGAGGACACAGTGAGGGAAACACATTTTATATTAGGGTTGCCCTGTAATAGGGGGAAAGGGGAAAGAACCCACAGGGTACCATTCCACCAGCTGTCATGACAGCCTTACTGGGAATAAACTCCTTGATTAATCTATTTACCTAGAAAGGCCATGGGGAGAAGAATAATAAAAGGAAGAAGGAAAAGAATAGGGTGCAAGTCCTTGATTGACCTTGTTAGCATGTGACTTAGGGGTGCCCAGGCCCACAGACTATTAATGGGTGCACCCTCTAAAAATATCTGACCATCCACATGAACGAAGGCAAAGAATGTATACTTTTGGTGTCAGAGATCTTTAGTAGGATAGAATTGGTGGGCACAAATTGAGAGAGAGTAAAAAGGTACTTCATATGATAGATCCCAATAAAACTCCAAAAATTACCCATCTATTTGTGGGCAAAAGCTAAGGCAAACAGGCTTGCTTGCCACAAGCCTAAGGCAACTTCCAGCAGAATACCACAATTTAGGAAGCTCCTAAAGAGCTGGGACAGAGGAAAGACCCCAAATTCAAACATATCACTTAATCCACCATGAGATCAAGATGAAGGACATTGTATTTGTCAAAACATCAAAGTGCAAAAATCCTAGGTACAGTCTCTACTTGTGTCTCTACCCCACGTGTCCCTTCTTCATGTCGCCCTCCTCCCTGTCTCCATATTTAACCCCCTCTTTCTTCCACCTTGCACCCTCCCAGCTGACATTGCCTTCCCTCTTTCATGAAATTTGACTTAAGGCACACTGGGATTTATGATCTGATAATCTGGGGCAGCTGTGTGTAAGTGGGGACAGGGAAAATGGCTCCCACTCACTGTGCTGCAGTGCTTCCTGCTTTTCATGGAGATGCATTCTGTCCCAGCTCATCATGTGACTTCCGTGGTGTCGCCATGAGGAAGCACAGATAGGGTTCATAGGAATATGCACCTGTAAAGCCATAAATGACATTTATTTAAAATGTATTTTATATTTTAAAAATAGTCTTATTGAGATATAATTCATGTGCCATACAATTTATTCTTTTTTTTTTTTTAATTTCTGTGTAGAAGACCTGGGGAATAGGCCAGAGTACAAGTGGTGAGAGGATTCGGGAGACAGAGTAGGGAGCAGAACAGGAGGATCTGTTGAAATACACTGCTGGGGGGAGCAGTGGGTGAGACAGAAGAGGTCTGCTGTGCCATGTAGGTCAGTTTCCTGACTAGGCATCAAACTCAGGCCGTAGTGGTGATAGCACTGAGACTTAACCATTAGGCTACCATGGAGGCCCATAAAATTTATTCTTTTAAGCCATGCAAGTTAATGGCTTTTATTATCTTTTTCTCATCTTTCCATCTTTCCATTTCCTCCCTCTATAATGTCCTTATCTTAGATCACTCCCTTCTCATTTTTCAGGTCTTTACTCAAATGTCACCTTTAAAGAACAGAGTTTCCCCTTTACCTAGCATACTGATCCTGTCTGTTCTCTCTCCTTCCGACTTTAGGGTCCTAGAGCCCCAGTGCCCGCTAACATTTTCCTATTTGTTTACAGTTCAGAGTCCTTCTCTTCTAGGGCAGGATGTTTGTCTTGCTCCTGCTGCCTTTTTAATTTTAAACACAGGCTGTTCAGAATCAGGGATCAGAAGGGGGAACAAGGGATGGCCTCTCTGTAGCTCCCACTGCTGGAGTGGAAATATGGGCAAAAACTAAAGAAAAGGCCTGGTTTTCTACAACTGTTATCAGTCAAACAGGACCCTGATGACTGGTCTGGAAACACCACGTGGTGACCGGAGGCTGGTGTGACAAGAAGGGCTATAAGCTGAGCTCTGGGAACTTGAGTTGGTTCTGAACTTCTGTATACACTCAGAAAATCATCTAGTCTTTCTGAGCCTCTGTCAGACAAGGACATTGGACCTCCAGCTACTTGTAGTCCTCACACTCTGGAATTCTGACAGAATTCTCTGATCAGGGTAAATTGAGAAAATAAGATAAGGTGTTATCTAGGAGCATTCCATCATGAATAAATCCTATCTCTGACTACCTTTGGCATGCTAAGCTGCCTCTTTCTTCTGCTTTACTCCCAACCCTTTCAGAGTAACAATTTTCTCATGCCTGGGGTCTCAGAACCAACATGACAAAGGAAAGGGAAAATAAAAACTGTGCTTTGGATGTGCTATTTGAGCTGGAGCTAAATTTGAGTAAAAACTTTGTAAGTTTACAAGCATACAATTAAGGCTCTTACAGTTATCTAAATCCACTTTCTTGCCTTATAATTTTATGGTTACAAGCATTACAGTTGTTTTTAGATTTTCATTATAACTGTAGTAGCCACAGCAAAACCCAATAGTGTTTGTTTATTTGTGTAGCAAATTATGCCCCTCAGCTAACTTTACTGTGTAATTTGCATGGGGTGTGCATTTCACACACACACAAAAAGCATACATTGTGCTAAGGGTCTTTTCTTTCTATCTTCTTTCTAAAGTAAAACTGACTAGAAAATTTGAAAACAAGATGCACAAATGGACATTTTATTTCTGAGTATACTACACATGCCTGCAGATAGAGAATTCTACAAAGAGATCTGAATACAAATATTTAAATTTCACTCTGACATTTTAACTGGGGAAGTCAGTTTATTTCACTGAACTTTGATTTACATTTAGCTCTGTCCCCAAAGCAGTTTTGATAAATTACAAAAATTTTGTGTATGATCAGAATAATATTTCTCTGAGTTGCTATTTTGACCACAGGTGATTTTATTCTCATTGGTACATTGTATTTGCCCTCACAGAAGCACCTGTGATAGGTGGTGGACATGTCAGATGCAGCTGTAAAAATGAGTCTATTAAAAAGGACTTGATAATATATAATATGTTAATGTAGTTTTGTTACAGGGCAACCCTAATATAAAATGGGTTTGCCTGACTGGGTCCTCACCCACGTGCTCGAAAGGCACTTATAATGCCCCAAATGCAGGCACACACAACAAAGGTTAATAAAGGGTTTTATTTACAAGAGAAGGGGAAATAACGTAGTGAATAACACAAGGAGAAGAGAGGGATACAGATCCGTAAATGTCCTACCAGTTTCTCAGAGCTGGAACCCAACCGCTTCCTGAGAGCTGGCTCCCAAGGAAAAGAGAAGAGCCCCAAGGCCCACATATCTGCTTTTATACTCAGCTTGGCTGCTTAACTCCACCCTCAGGTACCAGTGATCTGCTCTCTGATAATGACCTTATGGGATTTGTAATTCTTGAATCTTATAGGTCTGGAATGGGGGTCGAAGTTCATAACCTATTTGTGTAATCCATTCAGGAGGGTCTTTCCACCCTAACAGTTTGAATTAGTTAGGAACTTGGATGTGACTAATATTGTAATTCTAGACAAATTATCAGTTCCTTATGTTAAGCCTAGTTTATTCTGGATTCTTGCTGTGATAAAATAATTGTAAACTGTGACTAAAGAATAGTATAAAATGCTTTATATCAAAATACTGCTTTATAGTTCATATAGCACTTTTGGATAAACCACATTACTGAGAGTTCTCCTCTCTACTATAGAGGAACTGATGAACTTCACAATGACCTCTCAGTGCAGGGTCCTTAATTTCCACTCTTTGGAGGGTGAGAGAAATGACCTGGGGTCTTCTTTCCAATAAATCTTCTAACTAAAAAAAATCTACAGCACCGGTAACTTTTAGTTTTATTCTCTCTGCTTTGTAGATTGGAAATGTGAGGAATTGAGAGTCTCCTGTGGTTGGATAGAATAACTTATTTGTAGTTTTTAAGAGCAAAATATCCCAGGCATGTTTCTTGGTCTATACATCAGGTGCTTTTCAGATGCTGAAGATACATACAGGGGGCGAATCAGGCAGAACTACAGGAGAGAAGAGGGGCCTGTAGTCCTAGACTTTCTACTGAAACAGAAAGGTCCTTGGCAAACTGGGACTCTGACCTCACTAAATGGGAGAGGTTGAAAAAGAAAAAGTGAATGATGTAATTTCAGATGATTGTAAGTATTATTTCAGATTATGACAGAACAAATCCTTAGGATGATAGGAGAGCATTTGGGTGTGGGGGAGTGAGTGATTTTGTACCATGCATAGTCTCCAATGGGTCTTTGAGGAGATGGCATTTACATTTAAGTGGCAGAGATGAGAAGGATGCAGAGATGTGGCCAATGGGGGGTGGGGGGGTGGGGGGCTGTATTGTGTCCTAGGCAGCAGGACCAGCAAGTATAGGGATCCTGAGAGGGAAAAGACTTGCCTGTTTTTGGAAGAGAATATTGACCAAGACAAAATGTTCTGTAGTGGGACAGAGATGTAAGGGCTTTATGGGATCTAGTAAAAACTCAGTCAATAAAAATAATAGCTGATATTATATTCTGGGAATTTATTCATTTTGTTCCATCAGTCTTCACAGCCACCCATTTTACACATAAAGATACTGAGGCACAGAGACATTATTAAGCAAACTGTCTTAAGTCATGTAGCCTGCTGACAGTGGAGCAAGGTTCAGAATCCATGGAATTTTACAGACTCCTCATGTCCTCATTGTAGTTGACTGAGGAGGACCTCTGGGTTACTGTGTAGGTGTGCCCGTTTTTCTGAACTCTGTACCCATGCTCCATGCTCACTAATACCACAGTGGCCCAGAAATGAAGACAATCTATGTCATTTAGACACCCCTTCCCCCACACAGCTGCAATGTTTGCTTAGTCAGTGACAAGACACTGGAGGAGGCCTTGTTGTTTTTGTTCATTTGCTCCAGCACTGAATGGGGACAGTTATGAGATGACTTAGAAATAGTCACTATGTGTAATAAGGTCACTTCACAGAGGAAACATTTTTGTTTCAGCTTCCTTCCTTCTCTGGGTCTTATCCAGGGAACAGTGTCTCTGACCTTCTAAGCCACAAAGGCCAGAGATAATGGGACACAGCAGGTTGGTATAATTAATCAAAAGAGGAGTGAGTCTGTGGTTGGGATACACCCACTCACTCACACACACACTCCATGTGAGATGCACTCACACACACGTGAGAAAATTGTTAGAGTCACTAATCAGGCTTTTAACTGTGAACTATGTTTAGAAAAATATAGTGAAGAGCTAGCTACAAACTTTGCATCTAGAATTCTTGTTTGCTTAAGGCCTTCCTTATTTCAGAGAAGAGAGAGGAAGAATGGTCTCTGCTTTCAGCAAGTGCCATGAATCATAGGAGCTTTTCTGTGTGCTCTGTACCAGCGTGGCCTTGGCATTTTGGGTCTACTCTGATTGCATTGCCAGATGTGTGAAATATAGAGCAACAAAACAAAAGGAAAGATAAAACCAAACTAATAACAAATCCTAGATATCTGTTGAATTGAGGCTACTGGAGGGGGGCAGGAGCAGGAGAGCAAAGTGAGAAGGGCCCCAAGGGACCCAGAGAGCTTTGGTGGTTAGTGTGGTTGGTAACACCTGAGGGTGCGGTCCTATCTTTCTACCTTATAGCGCTGTAAACCAGTGTTGATGCAACAACAAATAGAAATACAAAAAAAAAAAAATTCCTAATATAAAAAGAGAGTGGGGTTTTACACTTCTTGCTTAAAGAAAGAAAGCTTTTCTTATAATGGAAAAATAATGCCTTCTTATTAATAAAACCAGAAATTAAAAAAATAAAAGCTATATTAAAAATGCAAAAGATGGGCCTCCCTGGTGGTGCAGCAGGTTGAGTGCCACACTGTGAAGCATCTGCTGCACAACAGCACGGGTTTGATCCCTGGCTAGGGAGGGGACCCACATGGTGCAGCAGACCTCGCCAGTCTCCCCGCTGCTTCTCAGCAGTGTATTTCAGTTGATCTGACTGTTCTGCTTCCCACTCTGTCTCTGGTGAATCCTCTCACCTCCCTCGACTCTGCCCAGCTCTTGTATGCATAAGTAAGTAAATATTAAAAAAAGTGCAAAAGATTTGGGTTTTTATTCATACATTTTATTAATCAATAAGAAGCAATGAGTTTGTTAAGCCTCAAAATAACAAACCCTAAAGATATTTTTCAGAATCATCTTTTTTTTGTGTCTTAATCTATATAATGGTGGTTTAAGATTTTGAAATACAGAGAAAACTATAGAAAAAGTGTCACATTTAGATCTCCCTTTTCTTCATAAATTCCCAACTCTGCACTGGCCGAACCAGAGTTCTTTGATTTTAAGCAAGCTATCTGCATATAAATGGCTCATATAGACAGCAGTCCCTCTGTATATGAGATTATGTTCCAGAACGTGGGAGGATGCCTGAAACGGTAGAGAGCAGTAAACCCTGTATGTGCTGCTTTTGTTCCTATATATACATACCTGTGATAAGGTTTAATTTATAAATTAAATAGGGTAGGAGATGAATGACAATCACATAATAAAAATACAACAATTATAACAATATGCTGTAATAAAACTTGCATGAATGTGATGTATCTTAGAAATTATTTTATTATATGTAATATTTTCAAACAGTGATTGATTTCTAGTAACAGCAACCTCAGAAAACAAAACTATGGATAAGGGGAGACCACTGTACTAAAGACTAATAACTAAAATGCCCTTGATCAGTATAACTCAAGACACATTTTGTGAAGAAAAAAAGAAGCTGAAGAAAATTTGGGGTTTCAGATCAAAAAGTGAACTTCTTTTCCCCACTCACAGCTGCAAGTGTTCCGGCTACTGCTGGCGGGTTGCAGTCACACTATTGCAGAGGATGTGGCGCTGCGTACATGCTCTGCTGCTGGCAACTATTTCCCTCCATGTTCCCTTTCAGTTGGCTCTGAGGTGTCGGGTGCCACTGTGAAGGGCACTGAATTATCACTTAAGAGTCCAAGTCAGAAATAAAGGAATCGTTGGCACCAGGGGCTTACTGTTTGCAGTTTATTGAGGCTTGATGGGGTGCTAGGTATTACAGGAAGCTGGGGATGAGCCCAAGACTGAGTGGGGCCCTGTGCTCAGCCCCATGCCCTGGGTTGGCATGTGTTAGCTGTGCTCCCAGTCAGGAACATGAGCTTTTTTGTTTCTCTGTCAAAGGGCACATCTGGTTCTGGAATGAATACATTTAGCCCAAGGCAGATCTTGAAGTATGTTTTAAATGTTGGGGAAAAAAGAGCACTGGACTCAGAAATAGAAGAAATGAATTCTAGCTCCATTTGTTTGGTCATCTTGGGTGAGTCATTTCAGAACTCAGTTCCCATCCATATAAAGTCTATATTCCCTGCAAAACATCACATGGTTTCAGAGGGAAATTAAATAAGATAATATGTTTGACCCCTTTGCCTACTCTAATAATTATATAAATAATAATAATGATTAACAGTGTGTTTTTTTCTCCCCAAAGCAGAGTTCTCTTATCCATTTGTTACCTTCCCAGAGTTCCCCCCACCAAATGCTTTGTTTAAACTGTTAACTGTTCAATTTTTTTATTTAAGCTTTCCCTTTTCCAGGCTCCTTTTACGAACGCGCGCGCGCACACACACATGACTTGTCCCATAATCTTTAGATCTAGCCCCCGACTCATTATCCTGAAGAATAAAAGACTGACAATAAAAAATTAACTACAATAAATTAAAAATCAAAATCAACAGACAACTATAAACCTGAGACATTCCCTAGGGGAGGAGGAGGGAGAAGGAACAAAATGGTGATGGTGCACAGGTGAATTGGTGATGGGAATTTCACAGGGATGAGAAAAATACACTGTACAAAAATGAAAAATAATGTAAAATATATATAAAATAAAAAAGAAAAAAACTGACTGTTTTAAGAGCTTTCAGTTGGTGGAGTAATATAAGTCAACTGATTTGGTAGAAAATACCAAATCAAAGTCAACCAATTTTTTTTTATATAGGGCCAGTTGGTAAATATTTTCAGTTTTATAGGTCATATGTCTGTCCCAGCAAATGAACTCTGCTTTAAGAAAGCAATCACAGTGCAGGAGAGAATGGGTGTGGCTGTGTTCCAATAAAACTTTATTTGGAAAACCAAATGGCAATCCTGATTTGGTTTGTGAACTGTAGTTTGCAGACTTGTGCCACTGACTGAGGAATGACAGCGATGGTGACAATCCCAGATATTGTGGCAGGTTACTGGGAAAGAGCTTTAAATTGAAAGAAAGCTTGGAGTTCCAGTCCCTTCTAGCCTTCCTTCTATGCCTCAGTGTCCCTACCTGCAGGTGTGGACAGGGCTATGTAGAGGCTCTCATTTGAAACCCTGGAGATTACTGAGCCATTGACCAGCCTGGGGTGATTTGGAAGCTGTATATTTACAAGTCCATTGAGAGCTGTCTCTCTGCCAAAAACTGATTCAGAGTTTAGGGATTAAGCCCCTGGTGTAAGAATTAAACTGGAATTCCATATGCTGAGCCCCTACACACAGCAGACCCTGGGCTGGATCCAGCATGCCTGTGCTCCTGCATCCGAGAAGGCTCTCAACTCTGCTGCGGGCATAAAACTGAAGAAAGAAATCAGGGATACCTATTTTCTGCTTTCAACCTTGAGTTTTTATATTTCTGCTGGATCTGTGATGAGCACATACTTTGGAAACAACCTAGGAACATGAAGAAATTTATTCCCAGGGCCAAGAGTGACTAAAGTTCTGAGTGTCAAATTCTCAGTAGGGATGTGCGTGGGCACAAACTCGCATTTCATCCTGGCGGCTTTGTTCTCCTGTCTCTATCAAGCTGCTTCCTGGAGGTCTGGAAAATGACCCCCACTTTCCAGGCGGTTAATGTGCATGTGCCAGCAGACAGGATCTATTTCAAAAGGAGCTTTTGGTTACATATGGTCATTTTTGCACCTCCTGTTTTTGTCAGTCACCCGGTAAACGGTGCTCTCAGGAGAGCCCTGGAACAAACATAGAGGTCAAGGAAGATGACTTGGGCCAGTGCATCCTTTTGTTTTCCAAATGTGGAACTTGAGAAGCAGAGATGGAGGCGAGTGGTTCAGTAAAACAGTTTACTTGAGTTGAATTGAGGACTAGAACCTAGTTCTCTGGACTTTCAGTTCAGTGGTCTGTTTATGAGGCAGAACTATCACACTGCTCTGTGATGGCAAGGATAATGGGGTACAGGCACCAGCAGTTGAAGTGAAGCCCTATTATAGAACTGAAAGCTCTTTGACCTTGCAATATTAAAATTTTTTCCTCTCTCTATAGACCCAACCACATCAAATCACATACTAATGTGAGTTCTGTTTTACTTGCCTTGAGTTTATCTTTTTATACTCATTTATGAGACTAGGTTGAGTTACTAGAAATTGAGTGACTTACAAAAGCAAAGTAGGTATTTTCCCCTCATGCTGCATACTTGTTTTAAGATGCTGTGTTTTCCACCTTACCCCCTTGCTCCAGAACTGAGAAGGACAAACTGCTGATATCTTAAGACTGGAAATTATGGATCATGGTATAAATCCAGTCAGCCATCCATCTGTTTTTGCAAATAAAGTTTTATTGAAACATAGACACCTTCATTCATTTATGTGTTATATATGACTGCTCCTGTGGTACAACAACAGAATCCAGTAATTGCAGTAGAGGTAATGTAGCTCAAAACGCCAATAATCTTTACTTTCTGACCCTTTACAGAATGAATGGCTGGCTCCTGGACTGTCTGAAATATTGGTAATTGTCACCGCCAGCAGAAGGGAAAGAGAGAGAAAACTACAAACTGGCTCTTTAAGCTGCTTCCCAGAAGTGCCACCCAGCTATCACTGCTCACATTTCCTGCATTCAAGCAATGCAGTGACTCTTGAGTTCTATAAAGGGGCATCGGAAGCCAATCTATTCTGACATGATTGGTATTTCATGTATACAGAAGTGGACTCTTAAATAGAAGAAAGGTTTTTGCAGGTATCAGGGAATCACATAATCATAGGAAAGCTGACGAGCAAAGCTGTAGAGGGAAGGAACAAGGAGGTACAGCCGCACGCCCATCACAGGAATGGCCTCTGCCAGCTTTGCCCTCTGCCATCACTAACACTCCTGTTCCTGAGCCACTGCTTGCTCTCAGAAGCCACTGCGAGTAGCTTTCATGGAATGTGAGCCTGTGTTACTCCCTCAGGACTCAAAGTACCACTTACTGACCACATTTAATTAATGTGGCCAAGTCCTTATTGCTGAGAGGGCCGGAAAATGAATATCAATCAAGACTTTTTCCTCTTTGCAAAGGGGAAGAGGTCTTAGTAGCAAAGATTTACAAGTGGAGGAATTTTATAAACACAGAAAAACACGCAAGGAAGTGATCAGCCTTTACTCTTCAAATGCTGATAGTTGGAGGCTGGCTAGAGAGTCTGGCAGTTTGGCAATGCTTTTGGTTAAACTTCTAGATTGATATTTTTGTAGCCTTGTCTTTCTAAATACCTTCAGTTTGAAGCTTTACAACATCAGAAGAAGGTGGAAGAATTTCCACCCTCCTAGTTATTGGGAAGTCAGAATGACCTTCATTATGTAGAATTTTCCTAATCTCTTTCTCATCACCTATTGTTGCATCCTAACAGAAAACCTGCATTATTGTGTAAAAATAAATCAGAAACCTTTTGTGGTCATGGTGAGAAATCAAACTGAATGCATTCTGTATTTCCACTCCCATTCATGTGAGTCATTGGGACTGGATTATGTCCATTCATCTCTAACCTTCAATTCATACAGTGTGGGGTTATTTTCCCTAGTTGAAGGGAGTTTAGTTTTGAAAGGGATGAGCTCAAAAGAGATAGAACCTGCCCTCAGGTAGGGGTGTTTGTTATCAGGGAGGTTACTCCACCCAGGGCAACTTTTCAGAAGGAAATCATGTTTGTATCCGGGAGTTCATATCCCAAAGAAGTTCTAAGTAACCTAAAATATTGAATAAGAATAATATAGAACTTTGGATCCCATTACCGGTCTATGACCTCTGCAAACTAATACTTCTAACTAACTTTTTATGTGTGCATAGTGCAACTATATGACATCACACATTTTTGTTGTAGTAGTACAATTATACTGTGGGGATCCTCGTGAGTCCTGCAGCCTGATGCCTGCTCAGGCTTCATGATCATTCTCTCCTAGAAATTCATTAAAAATTATTAACTGGTTTGGTGTAAATATTTAACTTCAGCTTTTAACTCTATTTTAGTGTTCTTTCAATACTTTAGTGAACCTGGAGTCTCAGAATATGAGTGTGGCCTGGGAAATCTTTGCCTTTATGCTTCTATATCTGAGATGGCTAGAGCATCCAGATCTAGATTGTCAAAGAGATATGGAGATACAGAGAGCTGGTGTGAAAATCCAAAAGACCTAGGATGCATTATATTTGGATCTGCTGAACTAATGAATGGAGCTCTATTTGCCAGGCTTGAATGTGATTCTGGGTGTTTCCATGCAATGGAAAGGGGCATCCATGGGAAACTAATGGAAACTGTGAAGTAGGTCCAAGTCTCTATTAGTTAACTCAGTTGTTTTTGTAAAATTATATGTGTGTGTAGGCACATATAAAATTATAAATGGTAAAAAGAAAAATAATGAAAGGTCTTTTGAAATTATTGAGAGATGGCATGGGGCCTCTTGTTATGAATGATAAACGATAAATTTTGTAGTCTCCATTTTCATGCCTGTCTTTGCTTGCTACAAGGAAGGGATTCTAACCTCTAAAGTCAGAAGAGAAAGTGACTTAACAACTAGCCCATGTTTGTCTTTTATAAGAATATTTTCATGTTTAATTCTTTAAAAGATAAGAAAAACACAACATCCTGGTTCCTGTTCTGATTAAAGGTTTACCATGTCACTCCTCTAAAAGTGATTATTTTTACTGATGACAAATATGACATTTTGGTTTCTCATTATCTGCACCACAGGGAAGAGATTATTACTCAGTTTAAATTTTTAATTCTACTTTTCTTAAATGACTCTAATGTCAGGAAGCACAGGGCAGGTTTACAATGGATTTGGGCAGATAGATAAAGGAGAGTCCCAGAGCCCTGGATGGGGTTTTCAGGCTTTAATGCTCTCAGGGAACCAGGCACACAGACATAGCAGGCAGGGAGGCTGGTGTGCAAGCAGGCAACCCAGCCTCAGAGCCCCCTGCAAATCTTTACTCTTCCTCTGGGATCTCCTGATGTTCTCTCATGTTCTCGCTTCTCAAGCAGGTCATTGTTTCATAGCCACCCTCTGTAGCTGTCTTCTGTCTGAGTGATGTCACTCTTATAACCCTGACCTCTTGGCTCAGGGGTGCATGCTTGCTCATGACCACACTCATACTCCAGGTGTCCACAATCAGGCATGGTACCCCATACCCATGCTCCCAAGCTCCCAAGTACCTTCTGCAATCAACACGATGAAGGCCACAGGTGATAGCCACAAAGCTGAATGTCGTAAAAAGCCTGATTAATTCCATTTATCCTACAATGACCCCTATTCAATATAATAGTACTTGAACATAGTATTTCAATCATAGTATTTCAGTAGTTTAGGGACCACCTGGTCTAACCCATAAACTTACAGATGGGGGAACTGAGGCACATGGAGGCATAGTAACATTCCAAAAGTCAGCCAAAAGTATTCCCGCACAAATGTTCTTTCCACTTCTTTGTCCAGTGCTTTTTCTACAAACTACATTTTCCTTAAGTGATGTCAGACACTTTCTCTAATGGATGGCTTACTAAAGGATTATCAAGTAATAGTGGTTTTGTTTTTTAAAGATTTATTTATTTATGCATACAAGAGCTGGGGTGAAGGTCAGAGTTGAGGGAGGTGAGAGGATTCACCAGAGACAGAGTGGGGAGCAGAACAGTCAGATCTACTGAAATACATTGCTGAGGGGAGCTGCTGGAGAGGCAGGAGCGATCTGCTGCACCATGTGGGTCCCCTCTCTGGTCGGGGATTGAACTGGTACTGCTGTGCAGCGGATACTTCATAGGGCAGTACTTAACCCCTTGTGCCACCAGGGAGGCTCCTCAAGTGATATGGTTTTTGAAAGGCAAATAAATACATTCTAGTGTGTAAATTGAAGCAGGAACTAGAGTGTGGCGTCACAGCGTGGGCAGCAGCAATCCACTTGCTCCTCCTGTCCGTGTTACCTTCTGCTTTTGGTGCCTCCATGTTTGGAAGTCAGAAAACCCAGCAAGAGAAAGGGGCTTGTTGAGAGCTGAGGAACATAGTAAGGTAAGACACAATCTGAGTTTCTAGGAGGGGATGGTAATGAAGCCTTGTGGAGTCCGAGCAGGCATCAGGCCACGGGACTCCCTGTGAGGCATCTTGAATAAACAGTGCTTTTCCAATCGGTGTTTACCAACTCATAGTTGTGGATGCTTGGGGAGGCTCAAGAAAATGTTTTCACAGCCCTTGGGGATCTTTTAATGAGAATCATGTGTAAACTAAATGTGACTGGAGCTACACCTGGGATACATTTGTCCCATGACAGATACTTATGTGGGAAAAGAGCCAATATTCTTGGATCTAACCCATTTTTATGAAAAGATGCCTTTCAAAAACAAGTACCCGAGCAAAAGCCACAATAATAGCAAGGGTTGTCTAAGATTTGAACATAATTTTCTGAGTTTCCTGAAGAAAAGACATAGCAACACATGCTCAGGAGAAGAAACATGAAAGAAAATGCCAAAGTCTGAAGGAAAAGGTAATTTTGCCTGTGCCTCACATGCCTCCCCTGCAAGGATGATCATGTTACCTTTCTAATGAAAAACAGGCACTTCAAAAATGACTTCATACCAAAGTCATGACTTCATGAAAAATGATTATAGGCTCTAGTAAGGCTTGTTGGGGGAGGAGACTGGAGTTTGTATGTGCCGGCTTGTGGCTCTTCTCATTCTTGGGCCAGGAAAGCAGACATAACAGAAAGGATATGATTGATTTGAGCAAAAATGTCCTCCCAGGAAGTATCTTTAGATGGCACTTGTACATTTTGTTCTTTGTTACTAGACCGTGAAAAGCGAAACCACATTTGCTAGTCTTGATTCAGGGACTGCAGAGTTCTAGATTTTTATTCTGTAGCAGATGAGGCACTACTGAAGGCTTCCTAGGCAATACTGTCTAGGCGTGGCGAGAGCACTTTATGATGAGGGGTTTGATTCTTCTTGCACTGTTTCTCACTCTTATATAGAGCTCAGTTGACCAAATCCAGTTGAAAATTTCTCATATTTTGAGAAGTTCCTTTACCAATGCTATTCCCATTTCTTGCAAGGCCTCTCCCCCAACCTCCACCCAATTTGCTTGGCTCATGTTTGCTTAGTTGTTAGTTTGCTTACATTGTTCTGAGTTCCTCACTATAGTTCTTGGCGGAGGATAGGTGCCCTTGTCACTGCTGCTTGCTTATCTCTGTAATAGCGTCAGTTATACCCTATTATAGTTGGGGGTTGTCTGCATTGCTCATCTGCTGCAGACCAGCTTCAGCAGTAAACCAGGGTCCTCACTGGATGAGACAGCATTGACGGATGAATGTATAGGGAAAGGGGAGAGGGGATGAGAAAAAAGACACTCTAGGGTGCCAACATCTTCCACTGAGAGTCACAGCAGGTCTCTATTTATACTTTACACACAAGAAGCAGGAAAGCAGGGAGTCCTCATTTCTAACATTTTCTTAGGAAAAAACAGGACCTTCGCTGTAGCCAACCGGGTGCAAAAACATGTTTTTGAGAACAGCAGAGCAACATTTGTTACATTTTCTTAGGACTGGTGCAAAACAACATGTTTATGCTGGCCAGGTGCAAAACAACATGTATCTATCCGTATAACAAACATTAAAGCAGGCATAACAACTTTGTCCCATCACCATTAACTATTTTGTTCTACTACAGGCCTCCAATAAAAGGGAAATACTAAAATTAAAACCTAAATTATACCTACACCCTAACATTTAATCTTTGAAAGAAACCAATAACCCCAACTTATCCTGAACCCAGAACTATTCAGTAATATTTCCTGATATCAAGGGAATCACCCTATATACAATTGTGATTCAGTGGAATAAAGCTAGGGAAATGGGGAGGAGGGCAGGAAGGATACAAGTGATTTGTTTATCATCTGGGAGATGCAGAGTCACCTGGGAGGTGCATAGCCTTTCATAATGGTCCAAGCTACAGAGGTCTTGTTTTGGGTCCCAAGGTCAGTTTCCCATGGTAAGTGTTTGGGTTTGAGAAACTGTCTGCTTTTTGAATTTTTGTAAAACAACCACCAACCAATTTCACAACCCTCCCATGGATTATCCTCCAGCAAGCATGTATCATGAGCCTTTAATTAAAAGCTCAGCCAAAACAAAAAGGAATCTGGCAGGGACCAGCTTTAGAGCTCTTGATTTTTGAGGGATGTCCCTCATGCCGGACTTTTGTCACACAGCATGAGTAGCATGGCCCCCGGCACACATCGGCACTAAGACCCTTGGGTGAAGGAAACATGCTCATTCACCTTTGAATTCCCAGTGTCCAGTAACTAGTATAGCATCTGGTGTGTGGTAGGTGCTCAAGAAATACCACCTCAGACTTAGGAGCTCATAAAGCTACACCTGGTTTGCCAATTTTGAATAAAAACATTGAAAAAATTCAATCAGTCTTTGTGTATTAAGAGAATTCTGAGTTCGTCTACGGTCTATGATGTCTCTGGAAATGGCTAGAAGACTAAAGACTTGCTAAACAAAAGAAAATTTTTTGTTTTCTTCTGCCTCTATAAGCTTGTCTTTTAAAAACTCAAGCCTTAAGCATTTAAGTGATTTTACAGTGTCCAAGTTATTGCTGAAACAGGGGACTGAGGAGGCTCTGACTGAAACAGGGGTCAGAGGAGGGTCTGAGGCCAGAGAGCCCCCCTTTTGCTATAGCCCTTGATTCTGGTTTGTGGTTTTTTGGCCTTTTGGGGCTTTTTGGGGGCTCTCTGGCCTCAGAGCATCCTCTGCCCCCTGTCTCAGTCAGAGCCTCCTCTGCTCCCTGTTTCAAAGGGCTATAGCAACAGAGGCTATAACCTAACAGAGGAGAGTGCCTGATACATGTCACTGTCTATGGGTTCTCACCCGCGTGCACAATTGCAAGGGACGGCTACAGAAACAGCATCCATGGGGTTTATTTACAAACGGGGGGAAACAAGAATGCTTACGTATCCACAAGAGGCTGGCTGCTTCATCCGGACAGTATCAGTGTTGGCAGTCACCAGTCACCAGTGCTAGGCAGCACTGTCCAGTAGCAATGACCACTACAGGCCTGTAGAGGCGGTGTTCCAGTGTTACGGCTCTTGTGAGTTGTTGGTTTTTACTACCAACAAACAACTCTTTGAGACACCAGGCCCAGGGCCTTTGGTGCTCCTTCCAGTCAGTGTCACCAACAGGACCGAGTCCCAGTCTCTACAAAGTCCTTCAGTCTCTCTCCCCTCCTCAGAGGGCAGCTGCTGGAGGCTTTCCTACTTTCTTCGGAGACTGGAACCATCTTCTCCTCTTCCTCTGCAGGAGCTCTTCTTCCTCTGCTGCTTTTTCAGACCCCTTCTTCCTCTGGGCTGCTGCTTCTCTGTCTGCTCCTTCAGGTCACTCCGAATCCCAACCAGCTCCCTATCCCAATCCAATGCCAATGCCCTTTGACCCGGCATTACATTCATTTTCAGGTGCCCCTCCCCCCCACAGTCTGATTGGTAAATTTTCCAATCCTGCATCTGATTGGTCCACTTTAGCCTGTTCCAGAATTCAGGAAGTGTAATTTACAAGAGGAGCTCTGCTACCACTGACTTGTGGTGAGAGGCGGAGTCCTGGTATCAATCAACCCACAGCTCACACCCAATGGGTCCATTCCATGATTCAGGCAGCACACTGCTCCATAAGAGGTTTCTGAGGAAGGACTGCCACACTAACTTTCAGGGGAGCCAGAGACCACTCCTCCTGCAGGCTGCAGCCCGGTAACAGTATCTGAAAAAATATCTGAAAAGTTATTCTGTAAAGAGATACTGAGAAATGACATCTTGCACCAAAGGACATGTGGTCTCAAAGATTTCAGCACGTACTGCAAAACCATATTTCTCATTGTCTAGATTTTATTCAATCACATTTAATATTTGCAGACTTAAAATTTGTTTTTTAAATAAGTACATAAATTTCCACCTTATCATTATTTCTAGAAATATGGTAGCTTAGAATTTTGGCAAATGGTCTCTCAGAACAGTGTATTTTAAATTATTGGATATAATACAACTAACTAAAACAAACAAAAAAATGCATATCTGAATTGTAGAGAAAATAAGAAAATTCCTCAGAATTCAGAATCAAAAGTAAAATGTAAACCCACAGGGTAGGTGACCTTGTGTTTTCCTGGGGTGTATTTATCAGTAATAACTGGTCTCTGGCTGGGGTTTTATTGGGCTCAAGTTTAGGAAAAAGAAAAAAAGAAACAAATGAGAGTTTCCATCAGTTAGAAACTACTGAAGATCTACCTCTTTTATATGACAATGAGAAAACAAGCAAACAAAAATTAATTTTCATATTTTGTTATTAATTTTTGGACAGTATTTGATTTCTCCCCTCAGGTGTAGTCCTTGTATTTCTCCCACCACCACAGCACCTGTGATTCTTCTCCACAGTCTCTTGTGCTCTTCCCTCCCATTCTGACCTCTTTCCATTCCCCTCCCTTATTGTGTACCTCAGATCTATGGTCACCTTGCAATTTTGTCTTTTTCCTGACCCTTTGACCAATTTCTCTATATAATTCTCTATATTCTTAATATCAGTGAGAGTATCCAATATTTATCTTTTTCCTTTTGATTTATTTTGCTTAGCATAATACCTTCCAACTCAAATAATTTTTCAGAGTATGTATTTATACCCTTCCTCCCACATTTCAGAATGTTCACTGAATGTTAGCAACATTTTTGTGTATGTGTGATGTGAGATGGAAGGAAATAGAAATTAAATCTCTCTCTTTTCCCCAGCCACATGCAGATAGACTCTTAAATGAAGGGTTTTCTGTGTTATGCCCTCTCTCTAAACAACCCTGAGAGATATTTTGGTCTCAGCATCTGGTAACTGAAACATCTCTTAAGCACAAGTGTGCCTCTGTGCCCATCATGAGGCTGCTTTATTTGATGAGACCACAGCTCTCTGGCAGATTCTGTTTTGATTTCCCAAACCTACTGGAGGTGAAGGATTTGCTGAGTGTGGTCAGGAAGGTCCCAATTATGAAGGATTCCCTAACCAAGTGTTGTAACACCACACTTTGTGATTAACATGCAACACACACTCACAAACTGTCAAACTGAAAAATTTCTTTTCATAGACTTTCCTTGAAAGTTTGTTTTTTCACATCCTTCGAGCACCTATCTTTTAAATATATCCTGATTAGCTTCACTATTCTGTAAGCAAATGATTTCTTCTTATCCCTTTGATTAGTGTCATCACTCAAGAAAGTGGGCATGGTTAATATCCACTAGTGAAATATTTTTTCTCCACCCTTGCTTTTCTTCTTATGGTCACAATTATTCTGCTCAATTCTCAATTCTTATGGTTGCATGACCACTTTCATGACAATCAGTTCTGTGCCAGAAAATGGGGAAATGAGGAAAATACCAGGAAAATGAGGGAAAAGACAACTCTACAGAAAGTCATTTTTGATTTTAACCCAGTAAAAATTTCTTGTATTCTTAGGTACATACAAATTTGTAATACATTCTTTGTGGATTGAATTGGTTTTCATTTTGTAGTGACCTTTATTCCTAATAGTGCTTTTACTTTCAAGTCTGTGTTGCCTGAGGGTAACTTATATAGCAACTTTTTTCTAGCTGGCAGTATTTACCTGCTATATTTTTTACATTTTAATTTTTTTCAAGTCTTTCTTTTTTATGCACCTTATAGTTAAATTGCAGGAGGCAGGAAAAGGAGACTAACATGGGCCCAGATCAGTAGAGGGAGCGGGAAATGAGACAAAAGAATGGAATGACCTAAGATATGACTCTTAATAAAAATACCTAGAGGAGGGGCCTCCCTGCTGGCGCAGTGGGTTAAGCAACACCCTATGAAGCAAAACGCAGCCACTGCAGCACGAGTGCGATCCCTGCGGCCAGCTGGGGAGGGGACCCACATGGCACAGCAGACCTCTCCTGCCTTGCCCGCTGCTGCCCTCGGCAGTGTATTTCAGTCCATCTGCCTGTTCTGCTCCCCACTCTGTCTGGTGAATCCTCTCACCTCCTGCACGACTCTGGCTGTATCCCAGCTCTTGTGTGCATAAATAAATAAATTTTTTAAAAAAAAGTACCTAGAGGATCCTAATTATGCAAATGTATTCATGCATTTGGCTATAAGTATAAAGAATACTGATGAAGAAAGAGAAACGACCCCCACAGGTAAAGTCAAATAAATTGTTATCAAACTAGGGAAAAATAGTTTTAGCATGTGCTACAAGAAAAAGATTACTCTCAGAATATATGAAGAATATCTACGATTGGTAAGAAAAAACAACCTATCAGAGAAAAAAAGAAGCTATAAATAGGCAATTTGCAGGGAAAAATGCAAACGATCAATCATTATATCTCAAGATGCACAAAGTCACTAATAATCAAGGAAATGAAAAATGAACTTTTTTCACCTACTATATATTATGAAATATTTCAATATGTATAACATTATATATTGATGTGGATATTGAAAAAAGATAACTCTGTCTTCTAAATGAAAGCTCTGGTCAGATTTAACTTTGTAGTGCCATTTTGTTAGGTACTTTACCAAGCCTTACAAAGTTGTGCACATCTTATGAGCCAACAATCCCACTTCTTGGTTTCTATCCAAGAGAAACACAGTCAAATGTAATGAACAAAAATGCTTCCTATGGTATTTTGTAAAATAGTGTAAAAGTGAAAATCAACTTTGAATTTCCCAGAATGGGGTAATAATTTCATAATTCATCCCATGGAATATTATGCAGTGATTTTTAATGCAGAAAATCTCTATTTATACTTAGGAAAATACTAAAGACTTTTTGCCAATTAAAAATTGTTCATGAAAGTAAAGAAGTATTCTATTTATATAAAAATACAAATGAAACAAAAATATTTGTAAAATTTCATATGTAAATAGAAAAGTGGTTTGAGTGGAGAAACATTAAACTTAATGGTAAGCATTACATGTGACTTTACTTGTATCTATATTATTCTAATTTCCTACAATTATAAGTAAACTTGTATTTTACTGTGTTAAAAATAACTTTTTTAAAAGAGATGATCATACATTTGACTAAAGGCTGAGTTTTTAGTATGATTTGATTTTCATTCTTTCGGATTATAATGCAATGAAGAAATTCTTCTCTAAATTTGGCTTGGATTAGGCTGTAAAACCTATTGGTTGACCACTATACCAAACAAACTTAAAATTAACTTCAGACTTTAGGGAGAGAATTTATGCCCAGAGTGAAATGAACACCTGAGAGTTACAAGCAAATCTCTGTTCTTTGATCTGGGGAACATTTGATGCCCTTTTTTAATGGAAATTGTGAGGAATTCTCAGCTGATAGTTGAAGGTGAGTGGAACCATCTAGAACAATTCTTAGTCCATATTTCATTAGATGCATCTTAACTTTCTAGAACAAAAGGATCTTTTTCTTTTGAATATCCCATGCATCTGGCTAGGAATTGTCCTGTAGGCATAGGATACAGAGGTTGATCCTACAAAAGATGCCAATATTTTTAGGATTATGAAGTATGATGACAATCTCAAACTCTACAAACTGTAAAGAGCTTTAATCTTGATTACAAAATATGAGACTTTTAAAAAAGTAAACTCTGAAACTATGAGCTGCTATGGATGGTAGTCTTATCTTTTACTCTGCAAAAGAAGGGAATGAGGACAGAAGGGTTAAGTATCTCATCCCAGGCCTCTGAATGAAATTGGAATTGAATTTTATATTCATCAGGTAAACAGTGGCTCTGAATAGATTATAAATCAGCAAAGTAGCCTCTCAGGACCTACACAGCTCCACAGGGGCTGCTTAACAGAAGGGCTGATCTAGAGTTGGCTGCTTATCATGATAATTCTGGCAAATGATCAATTTTGAACATGGCTGTTTAGATTCAGACCTTCCCCAGTTAAAATATTTAATTCATGGAGGGCTCTGAGAGTTATTTAATGTTTACTTTTCTTGGTCTCTCATGACCTTCAACGGTTGAAATTCTGTTTTTCAAGTGGTATTTTAAAGTCATTATCCTGATGAACAAAGAAGAAATTAAGCTATCAAGAGTAGAGATACTAAGATCACACATCTGTAAAATGTAGATTTTTAGAATGAAAAGTATTTTAACTGTTTATAAAAATATATAGCAATCTTGAGTTAAGTGCTGGATTCCCATAGTTCTGAAGTATCTACATATAATAAAGATGAAATAAGGATAAAATATTGACCTATATAGATATTTGTTTTATATGTATAGAATTCTTGAGTTAACATTGGATTGTAACATTATTTTAGTTCATATAAAATAAACAACACCTTTCTGTAACTGAAATAGGATCTCCTTCCTCCCTCCATTTCCTTTGCTTCCCTCCCTCCTTGTACATACACACACACACACACACACACACACAGCACTCTGTCATCTCCAAAAACAAAAACAAAAATAAGACCTGGAAACTCAAAACACATAGTCATCTTTTAGCTGAAACTACAAAAAAAACATGGTATTTTTGCATTCCTTCCTGACTGCCCCTTGCCTTCTCAGCATTGTCCAGTGAGATTGATAGAAGCTGGAGACCAGGGTAGAAGGCCCATTTACAACAGGCCAACTGTGTAGCAGGCTCAATTGAGGACACATCTGGAACTCATTTCCTGCTGTGGTGGACAGTGGACGCTGCACAGCAGTCGGCGTTCCCTCCTGTCTGGCTGCTCACTGCCTCTCATGGCTACAAATACAGAATGTGGCTGCTAGTGAAAGTGTTTATGTGTTTATGTGACCACAGGTATGTGCCCTTGGTGACAGATCTCCTACTGCATGCTGCATTGTCCTGGAATGTGCAATGGTGCCAGAGGGAGTGGCCCTGAGAGGTCGTGATGTCACTGTCAGGAGAGGGAATATCCTCAGGTGTGGAACATGGACTTCAAGAATATTATTTTGGGATCTCTCTGAATTTGATTTCCTTAGGGCTTCTTGGGCATTTGGGAATGACACTTCCAAATCTAAATTCTGATATTTTTGGGGTCCATTATTAGGATTTGGCCTATTTCACATATGACAATTCCCTAGTTCTCTACTAAGAATGCATTTTCCTTTACTTCCCCTCTTTTTTAAAAAAATTACTTATTTATGCTTAGAAGAATTGGAGTATAGGCCAGCGGTGTGGGTCATGGGAGGTGGGGCATGTTGAGAGGATTCACCAGAAACAGAGTGGGGAGCAGAACAGGTGGATCTACTGAAATATACTGCTGAGGGAGCAGCAGGCGAGACAAAAGAGGTCTGCTGTGCCATGTGAGTCACCTCCCTATCCAGGGATCAAACCTGTGCTGCAGTGGCTGTGGATTGTTTCATAATGCTGAGACTTAACCCCATGTGCCACAAAAGAGACCCAATTTCTACTACTCTAATGGCTTGGGAAATGCCAAAATCTTGGTGCTATAGACTAAATATATATAAAAATGGTATAGACTAAGTATATATAAAACATATACTTGGGTCATCTGGATGACCAGTTGTAAATGTCTCCTACAAATTACTATCTTTCAGTTCATCCCTTGGTCTTCAAATACAGATTTCTAATAGTCAAAAGGTATAGGTCCATTCCTCATCCAGTCTATTGTCATATTGAATGAAAATGTCTCCCAAGGTGCGGTCTCTCAGGTTTGCAGGCTTCCATTCACACCAAAAAAGGTTCTCAAAATACGAGTATGTGCAAAAAACACTGCTTCACCTTTTCAGGATTCTAGTAATTAGACTAAGAAAATATCATATCTGGCTCTGAATCTCTTTTGAGGTAATAAAAAAATGTTGGATTCCTCTCATTATGTAAGAGTATTAGTGAGGAACAATCTCAGAGCCAGTGAGAGATACTCACAGTGGACTTGATGGGAAATGTGGAGTTTCTGTATTCCATTCTCTGACTTCCTGAGTCTCCATGTGGACTTTAAAAGACAAAACAGAAACCTTTCTGATTTCTCTATGTTACACATATAAATGACACCATTTATTTAGTATCTGTCTTTCTCTTGACAATTTTGCTTAGCATAAACCTTTATAGTTCCATCTAAGTTGCTGCAAATAGCAAGTTTATCTTTTGTGATCACTGAGTAGTACTCCATTATGTGTATTTATGTGTGTGTGTGTGTGTACATATATATATATATATATATATCACATCTTCTTGATACACTCATCTGTTTTGGGGCATTTAGGTTGTTTCCATAGTTTGGATATTGTAAATAGTGCTGTGATGATCATGGGAATGTAAGTTTTCCTTTGAATTGTTTTTGTGTTCTTTGACGTTCTATCAACAGTTTAAAGGGGTTCCTTTTTCTAAATATCTTAGTTTTATTTATTTATTTTTTGTCTTTTGGATATGAGCCATTCTCAGAGGAATGAGTTGGCATCTCACTGTGGTTTTCATTTGCACTTCCTTAATGATAAGGGATGATGAACATTTTTTTCATGTGCTTGTTGACCATCTGCTTCTCTTCTTTGCAAAAGTGCCATTTTAGCTGTTCTGCCCAACATTGGGTTATTTGTTTTCCTGTTGTTGAGTTGTATAAGTTCTTTGTGTTGTTGTATGCACTTTGGTATCAGCCTCTTGTCAGAAATGTGGCATGAAAATATTTTTTCTCATTCAGTAGGGTATCTTTTTTCTTGGTTACAGCTTAGTTCACTGTGTGGAAGCCTTTTAGTTTGATGTAGTTCTAAATATTTATATTCTATTTTGTTTTCCTTGTATCTAGAGATGATTCCACAAAGATATCTGAAGGCTATATTGTGGAGTGTTTTGCTTATGTTTTCTTCTATGTACTTTATGGTATCAGGTTTTACATACAAGTCATTCCTGCATTTTGTGTTGATTTTTAAATATAGTGTGAGATAGTAATCTGGTTTCAGTCTTTCACATGTGGCGATTCAGTTTTCCCAGCACCATTAATTGAAGAGGCTTTCCTTGATCCAATGTAGTTTCTATTTTAATTACAGTATGTTGTTATAATCTATATTATCATAAGTTATTATTACTTTCTTTAGGAAATACTGTATCTAATTTATAAATTAAACTTTATTATCATAGGTTGTTTGTATAGGGGAAAACAGTATATATAAAGTTCAATGTAATCCATAGTGTAAGGAATCCACTGTGGGTCTTGGAACATATCTCCCACAGATGAGGGGGTAACTGTAATTAGTGTGGAGATTTTTTTTCAAGCACTAGGTTTATTTTAGAAATGAGAAATAACCAATAAACTTAGACTGTACTTGGAAACATGATAAAGTTTAACTGGCTGCATTTAATAGCCTTGTGAATGGTAGAAATGGATCTCCATCATCCTACATCTTGCATATGCATGTGTGATGAAGTGGGTTCCAAAATCCAGCTTGAAATAGAGTGCATGGCATACCACCAATGTAATGAAATGAATAGTTCAAAATTATGGGCCCTGAAAGAAGAAGCAGACCTTTTAATATCCAGTTTCATAAAAGCAATGCATTTAAAAATAATTTGCAAACTGGAAAGGCAATTAAAAGGGTCTTTTTACTTCTCTGTCCCATGTGTCACATCTTTAAGGTTTAATGAGAGTTGCTCATTGAGTCCAGAATTTAGCCAAAGATATTTGGGTTGAGCAAAAACTAAGAAAAGTACTGCTAAAATGATCGTATTCACTTTGTGCTTTTAATATTCTTAGTGATGATGGATGATTCTGAAAGTGAGTCTTTTGTAGTCTGTCACCTTAAAATATCTATGTGAATGTTTCTGTGTGCTTAAAAAATTATATTCTAAGTTAAAATTCTGAATATCAACATACTATTAATTTCCTACATATTAAAATAGAATAAACTAATATATATATAGGGTATTTTGCTCTTAATTCAAAAGAAATTATACTGGTACAAAGAAAAGAAAATGGACCTCTACACAAACTATATATATAAAATAGAATTTTATAATTGTCCTATATGCCCAAAATATGAGAGTATAAAAATAATTATAGTTCTATTGGCATACCAGTTGTGAAATTGATAACTTTTATGTAAGCTCCCTAGACACATTTAAAAAATACTTTTTGGCTAAATTTAATGTTTTAGGGGTACAATTTAATAATGCATCTAGAAATTTACCAAAATATTTGAGTTTCTCTTAATTTATTTGTTATACCTACTTTTCACTTATGAAATTGTTTGGAGTAAGTAAAAACAATTTTACATACCCAGCAAGATAATCACATAGAACTATAAAGGAGTGTTAAATATTTTATCCACTTTAGCTAGCTGAAAGGAATGATCAGTTTTGTTTTTTCATGACACCATTGTAGTTCTCTGAGAGATAGATAAACACAAAACATTTAACTTTAGTTAAAATTGTTCTATTTTATTATTGTAATAGATTTCTGTATGTTAATGCCTTTTACTGCAATCACATTTATGTACGTCTTCATGATCACTATCAGCTCTGATTAAGGGAGTGTTAATGATTTAAGATGCAGTGACTGCTTAGTCCCTTTTGTCCAGACATCCTCAGATATCCTTTGTTGCAGCTGGTTTTCTCTGGTCTTTTTGCCTGGAATGTTTTTCTGGCTTTTTCCTTCTCACCTCCTACCTCAGCTTTATGCCTTCAGAATCTTCATAGTTTCTGCTTCAGGGAAACCTTTTGGACCTCTACTCACAAGGTCAGACCCCTGTTCATCTCCTTTCTTGCAAAATCTCTACTTTGTGCATCATAATTGTAATATCATATTAACTTGTGTGAGTGTGTGGGTAATGTCTCTCTCCACCTGTCATCTGTGAGCTCCATAAACACAGAGATTTTGTTGGATTTTGTTTATGTTTTGATTATGTTTAATGGAGTACCTAGTCATAACAGGCAATTACTAAATTATTAAATGCACAATAAATAAAGGTGAATAAATGGATGAAGGGCAGTTTTATGAAGTAAGCATTTTTGATTTGAAAGCTTTGTGGTAAGGCATTTGCTATTATGGAAAAAAGGTATCATGTTCTGCTAAATACCCACTGCACCACTGAAAATGAGTCACATGCTCAGTGGATTGAACACAGACCAGTCCTTATGCCTAAAGGCAGAATACAGGATGTTTTTTAACAATCAGAAACACTTTCACAGCAAAGAGCATGTTATTTCAGTACACATGATTAAGGTCTCATGGAAAAGGAAGGCCAGATGTTAATTTACTTTTGCATATTCTTCATTCATTTAAAATATGACTAGTCACATTCATTTTGCACTGAGATAGTAATGGATACAAATGCTTTGCCTGCATATCAAAAAAAGTAGCAACAACAAATGTTGGCGAGGATGTGGAGAAAAAGGAACTCTCTTACACTGCTGGTGGGAATGCAAGATGGTCCAACCATTATGGAAAGCAGTATGGCAGTTCCTCAATCTACTAAGAATGGAACTTCCATAGGATCCAGCAAACCCACCCCTGGAATATACCCAAAAGACACAAATACACTGATTCAAAAGAATACCTGCACCCCTATGTTTATTTATTTTTTTTTTAAAGATTTATTTATTTATGCATACAAGAACTGGGGTACAGGCCAGAGGTGTGGGGGGTGGTGAGAGGATTTACCACAGAGAGCGGGGAGCAAAACAGGCAGATCAACGGAAGTACACTGCTGAGGGGAGCAGCGGGCACAGCAGGAGAGGTCTGCCGCACCATGTGGGTCCCCTCCCGGCCGGCAGCAGGGATCAAACTTGTGCTGCAGTGGCTGTGGTTTGCTTCATAGTGCGTTGCTTAACCCACTGCGCCACCAGGGAGGCCCCTGCACCCCTATGTTTATAGCAGCACTCTTTACAATAGGTAAGACCTGGAAACAACCTAAATGCCCAAAAACAGATGAGTGGATCAGGAAGCTGTGGT
>JAGFMF010012271.1:11136083-11152586 GCA_019455555.1 Galemys pyrenaicus
ATGGGAACACGAGGGACTGAGGTGATGGTGCACTAGTGAGATGGTGATGGGGAATACATGGGGATTACAATTAATGGCAAGTATATGTAAATTTTAAAACATTTTAATAAAAAATAAATAAATAAATAAACAAACAAACAAACAAAAACCAAATGCTTTGCCTGCCTTTGTGTGGTAGGCAGCCTTCAGCACCAGCACATGCTTCTAGATTGTCTGAGAATCACTGGGCTGGTTATTAGATCTTACTTTCTCAGCCATGACTGGGAAAGAATAAAATAAATTATTTCAAAATATGACTGGAGCATTCTTAAACTTTATGAAACACCTTTGGTCATTTTCATTGACACTAGATTTCAAGGAGGCCCAGGAGGTATATTTACTGAATTCAGGTTTCCTCATTTCTACTTCTCCTGGGGGCAAAGTGGAACCAAGTTGCCCAGAATTATGATGAGGCTTCATTTAGTTGTGCCTGCTAGTCACTGAGGCAACATGGGGCTCATAAATGGTGCTAAAGTTCTTGTTGTGTCATCAGATCTCTTACAATAGTTGTCTGCTGCTTGAGGGGCTAGGAAGAGTGACAGCTGATACAAGGTTGCAATGGCCTAGAGGACAGATAGACAACCTTTAATCACTGGTCTGAGATATGTGATCTCAGGCATTTTACTGCAAAGTTCTTAACTAAAGTATGACTAATATATCTTTGCATAGACTCAGAGGATCACACAAGATACTGTATGGTGCCTAAACAGTACCAGTTGTATTAAAAAGTACTTAAATAATATAGCTTTTTATTAGCATTTTTAATAGGGTGGGAGAGAGGGATTAGATTAGAAGTTCCCCAAATTCCTTTTGTTGCAAATGACTGAGTGTTGAATTAAGATACTAAAACTAAGCACATCCAAAGGTGTGAAAGGAAATGTCAGTACATTTGTATAACTGCTAACACTCTTGCTGAAAACCCTGACGTAACTGTGCAGATGAGCCTATTAGAATTTCCTATCATCCACGGTCTAAACAGAAAATAAAAGTTTACCCATCTGGTTTAAGTGAAGAGACTTAAGTCACTATTTGCAGGAAAGCAACATTAATGACATAAAAAAGAGACACTGAAAGCCTAGAGACCAGTAAGAACATGAAGTCATTACCACCTCCCTTAAGACTAGAGCATCATGGGAGGAACTAGAGCTATCAGAGTCCATTTAGAGCTGGGAGAAAGAGTTGGCTGTTCTAACTGTGACAGTTGTCATGGAGTTACACAGGTATTGCCAGAGTTGGGGCACCAAACAGGGAGGAAAAAGGCAAGAAGTGCTTGGAATCCTCTCTTTCAGTCTCCTGAAAAAAGGAAACCAGTCAGGGGGTAAGTCAGCAACAGGGGAGCCCAAGTGTTGAAACACTAGAAATAAAAGCTGAGAATAGGTTGCATTAAAGGGTAGGGGTTAGAGTTCAACAGCACAAACTCTTTTCTCAGGTGTTTACATGGAAATAGTCTCTTTTTGGAGGAGATTTCTTAAATGATACACTAATCACATACTGAGATCATAGTCAATTCACTTGTAGAAGCACTCTCTTTGATATATTTCACAAGGAAGATCTGAAAATAACCTAGAATTAGAAAGTGGCATGTCAAAAGTTGCTGTTAAGATCAGTGATAGTACCTTTACTGTTTTGTTTTTTTTTAAAATCTGTCTTGTATCAAAATAAGTTTAAGATTGACATCATTGGCATGTCTATTCAATTTTCTTGAGAAATTTTATCCTTTTTTCTAATTTTCTTCCTATTATCATATTGTTTCAAGAAAATAATTAAAAAATGGAACATACTTTAGAAAAATAGAAATAACACATGATCTTTTCTCATAGTACTCTGATACAGGCAATGATAATTGCCTCAAAGGTAAGTTGAATGCATCATAAGCTGTACACTTTCTTGGCATTTTTTAAAACTGAAGAATGAGTGATGCTCTTTTCCTCTCTGTTAGTCTAGGGTGACTTATTTCTGATAGTATCAGTACATACACCGTCAGTATATGTGGTCATAACACATATGGATTGCAGTAATAGTGGTCATGCTGTACCATAGTCATTTGCTAGTCCTAAACTTCTCCAAATGATGTAGGAATTTGATGTCAAATTATTCAGGGTAGAGAGGTTTCAAATTTTTGATTTTGCTTCTGTATGATGTAAATTGAGAAGCTCTGAGGCCGGCAGGGTCAGGAGAGCACAAAATGAGAATGGTCTGAAGGTTTTTTTAGGGTAGACAAAGAATGTTAAAGGGAGGAATTAACTGTCAGTGTTATTTTTGAGTCAGAGGTGAACTAATTGGTGAATCTTAAAACCCAGACCTTTTATAGACAGGCCTCTATGTACCTCTTCGCAGGTTAATCTTTGGTATGATCATTTTGGGCACATTAACTCATTTGTCAATGTACTCTAAACAAGTATACAAACTGACTGCCCAAGTCAGACAGTTGCTACTGATCCTGTTGACTGGACTGTGAATTTAAGTGCACACTCAGCATTAGGACATAAATTTCTGGTCATGTCTTAACATCTGGATAATCAGGGCAGGTCCCCTAAGGGAAAAAATATTTTTTTTAAATCCTGCATTCATATCAACACAGAGTATGCTTCTGTTGACTCAGAGCTACTCACATTTTCTTCTTAGAGATAAATTAGTGGTTGCTAAGAATAATGGCATTTTATAACTTAAAAACTCCAGGCCACATATGACTTCATCCAATAACAGTGACCATCAGTCACCTATAAGGAAGTCCTCCTGACCCAGGCACACAACCAGCACCTTGAGAACTGGCTTAGTACCCATTTAAGGCTACAGAGGGCCCTGCTCAACACCAGTGAGCCTCAGCCACACCAAAGAATGAGCATATAACTCCAGACTCCAACCAGCACCCCAAGAACTGCTCAGATCCCTGCATGGAAGCACTAGGCCCAGTATTACAGCAGAAGCACCCCCAGCTGGCCTCTGGTGAGCACCCAGTCCAATGTGGGAGGGATGGAAATACACCTAGCAGAGGCCAAACCCATAGCAGTGAGGTCCTGAAAGCAATGGGGAGATGCAATAACAGCAATTGGCCGTAGTAGTCTAAGGAGAATACTATACTGCAGAGAGAGAACAAATCACCAGAACCCAATCACAAAGACATGGAAGATCTGTTCATCATGCCAGATAAGAATTCAAGCTTGTCAGCATAAAGAAATTTGAAGAACTCAGAGAAACAGGTATCAAACTAGAAATCAACTACAAAAAGAAAGCAGGAAAACTTTTAATGTGTGTAGACTGAACAACACATTACTGAAAGACTACTGGATCAATGAAACAATCAAAGAAGAAATAAAAAAATAACTTGAGACAAAGGACAATGAGGACACAACCTTCTAAAATGTATGTAACACAGCAAAAACAGTACTTATGGGAAGCATATATTAATACAGGACCACATAAAGAAATAAGAAAAGGCCAAATAAACGACCGTGTCTACAGCTCAAGGAACTAGAAGAACAAAGTAAATTCAAAATTTACTAAAAGTAAATAATAAAAATCAAAGCACAAATAAATGAAATCAAAATCAAAGAGACAGTCCAAAAGAGCCCTGAAACCAAAAGTTGATTCTTTGAAAAAAATAAAAAAAAAATACACAAACATCTAGGTAGGCTCACAAACAAAAAAAAGGGGAAAAGTCAAATAAATAGGATTATAAAGGAGAACAAGTAAAACAGACACTGCAGAAATGCAAAGAATAATGAGACTATTGAAAGCATTTATATGCTTACAGTTAATAAGTTCAATAACCTAGAAGAAATGGACAAACCTGAGAATTTTATAATAATCCTAGGCTGAATAGGGAGAAATAGAGAACTAGAACAGACCATTCACAATCAGAGGAATTGAAACCATAATCAAAACTCTTCCAAAAAACAAACAAAAAAATACCCTGGACCAGCTATCTTCATAAGTGACTTCTACTTAAGCTTCAAAAGTTTGGTGATCTTTGAAGAGTTAGTCTTCTCAAACTCTTCAAAGCAATTGAGAAGAAGGAACACTTCCAAACACTTTTTATGAAGCCAACTTGATGATAGTTTTTAATCCAAAGAAAGGCAACACAAAAAGGGAAACTACAGACCAATCTCTCCCCCTAATAAAACAGATGCAAAAATCCCCAATAAGGTACTCCCTGGTGGTGCAAGGGGTTATGTCTCAGCACTAAGAAACTATCAGCAGTCACTACAGCACTAGTGTGATCTCCAGCTAGGGAGCAGTAGATTCGCCTGTTCTGCTCCCCACTCTGTCTCTAGTGAATCCTCTCACCTTCCCACACCTCTGGCCTACATCCCAGCTCTTGTATGCATAAGTAAATAAAAAATAAATCTTAAAAAAATTAAGTGTGATCTCTACATATAACTCTTGTTATATATAACTCTTGAAAACTAGTCACAGATCTAAGGCATCCGGAACAGAAGTGGAAGAGCACAGTGAACTGTGGTGAACTCCAAGTGCTTTGGTGGTAAGAGAGCTATGGTGAACACATAAGAGGGGAGAAATCCTGTACTGTCAAAAATTAATAAGGATGTAAAATAATGGTACTAAGTAAGTAGGTAAGTAACTAAGTAAAAACAAACCAACTTAAATAAAAAGTTGAGTGAGAACAAAGAAAAAACTCAGTGGGTGTATTTAGGACTTGTACCAGCTCACCAGCCCAGCTGTCATGTCTTTAAAGAATGAGGCTTGGGTCACCCTGGTGGCGCAAGGGTTTGAGTCCCGCACTGTGCGGTTTCCACAGCCACAGCAGTGCAAGTTCAATCCCCAAGCGGGAGAGGTGACCTCACTCGCTGCTCTCCACAGCAGTATATTTCAGTAGATCTGCCTGTTCTGCTCCTTACTCTGTCTCTGATGAATCTTCTCACCCTTGCACTTCTGGCCTTTACCAAAGCTCTTGTATGCATAAATAAATAAAATCATTTTTTAAATGAGGCTTAAGGGAGAGAAGAAGAGAGTTAGTGTTCCTTACTGGGTACCATGGAACTGCACATTTGTCATCACACATTCTGTCTGCATACCCACCCTATTTTGGGTTTTATGTCTACATTTTACTCAGGAGAAAACAGGTTCAACAATTCATGGTAATTAAACCAAGGACACAAGCTTCCAAGCAGCTAGTCCTTCATGTTCCCCTTTTGCCTATGGGAGGCATGTAACTGTGCCTTAGTGATGATGCAAACAGACATCTACTCATGCTATAACTTAGAAGCCTTAAAAATCTCCCAACTTCAAATGGAATATGAGAGACCATTTGCTTTTTGGTAGACATGAACAGCAATAGATATCTGAACATGATATTTAGGCAACTTTCCCCCCCTTTTTTAATAAGGTAAAAGATTTATTTTTCTTAAACTATATGATGGAAAAATGTTACATTTTTTTCATATTTGAACCTACTAATGAGTTATTAGGGTTGACTTGGAATGACCTGGCAGTCATAGTTCAGATAAATAAATTCCACATAATTTTATTACCAACATAAATTTCTTAGAATTTAATTGTCTGTGCCTAATTTTAAAAATATCCCTGTTAAGGTCTCTGTTGGACTCACGGTTTGTACCTGCTTTACCATGGACAGGAATTGGCCCCACTAAGCAGGTTGGTGCAGCTGTATCTCCTGCTGGGGTTTGGTTGGAGAAGTCAGCCTGAGGGCTACATGTTGAAAAGGAGGCATTTCAGGTCTTCTGAAGAAACTAAAACTGTATCATGCAAGACAAGAACTTGACAAAATCCATAAAATCTGACACTTTGTCATACACACTCCCAGCGATCTGTAACCATGGTGGTTAAGGTTTTTTTTTTTTTTTTTCCTTTAAGCTGCCTGAGGTGAGGATGACTCATTGCAAGGTTAATGCATTTCACCTTTCACCAAAGCTGTAACCAAAATATTTTTCCACCTTTATGACTCACCCTTTTCCCAGGCTTGTTAAATTAATAGCAGTTTTAAAACAACATGCAGGGAAAGCCAAGACAGTCCCCATCATCAACCTGATGAGCTTAGATATAGCCCAGCAGGAACCTGTAGCTTCCCATATTTTCCAGGTTCAGGTTTAATTTGGACTTCAGAACTCTACAGGGTTCCAACAGAAAATGCCCTATAACTTTTAGAAATTGTCATACAGTTTCAGAAGTCGTTAATTTCTCTAGTTACTATCAAACATGGGTTTACTTGATTAAAAATAGAGGATCCATTATGAATCAACCAAGGAATATTTTTAATTATGGTCAGTAGGTCCAAATCTTTAGAGGGCCTTTCAAGCTCCATTGTAATCTACCTTGACTATCTTCCTAAACTTGTTTCCCATCAGTTTCCTGTAATTCTTCACTTTAGACAGACTGTCCTAATTGTGTGCCAGAAAGACCCATTACTATATGTTTTTGATCTCTGTATCTTTACTTATGATTTCCTTTCCATACAATTAGAATGTCCTCTCTCCAGTCCACTTACATGAACCTTAACCTCTTCCTAGGCTCCAGTAAAGTCCTATTTCTTTTATCACATCTTGAGGAAAATTGCTTCCTTTCCTTAACTTATATAAGAAGCATTATCTCTTTTACGAATCTATCTTTGCTTGTGGGTCTCTAGTTTTACCACAACCTGTCTATGTATAGATTTCTTTCTTCTTTTTTTTTTTTACTGAGCATGTGGTTCAATTCTTTCATCAGAGAAAATTTTTAGTTTCCCTTTTTTTATCAATTACTTTTCTTTCTGAAAGTCCTATTTGGTATAAGTTGAAACTTCTTCCTCTCGACTCTGTTTCTCTTTCATATTTTTCATCTCTTTATATTCTTCATTCTGTGCAATTTCTTTGGACCTATATTTTAATTTTGACTTGCATATAATCTGCTGTTTGATTTTCCCAATGCATTTTTTGAAACAATAGTTTTGGGAAATAATTTGCACACATAATTTGCACACATTCATGTAATATATATTATATATATAAATATATAATACATATATGTATTATATATTTATTATATATTCTATATATAAATTCAATCACTTAAAATTCACATTTCATGACTTTTGGCAAATATACACAGTTGTGCAATATCACTATAATCCAGCTTCAGAACATTTTTATTTCTCCATGAAATGGGTCATGTAATGGTTAATCTCCATAACAACTACAGCCCTATATAACTATTAATGTTATCTCTTGGACATTTCATATCAATAATATCATATAATAAATAGTCTTTTGTATTAGGAGTCACCTATTAAATATAATGCTGTTGAGTTTCATATTATAGCATGTAGCAGTACTTTGTTCTTTTTAATTGCTGACTAGTATTCTGTTATATAGATGTGGCACTTTTTTATACATTCATCTGTTTTCCACTGAATTTTCAATGTCAAAGACTCCACATTGATTTTGATAAATTCTTTTGAAATTATATTTCATTAACTGCTTTTCTTTCCATTTATTCCATTATTTCTCTTTAATTATTTTTAACATACTTTCTAATAGGTTTATTTCAAAATATTCTTTATTGAAATAATATTGTATTATAACATTTTCTGAACTTTAGTTGTATATAACTAGAAATTAAAATGGAGATGTACCACATTGAATGACCTTATAAAGTTCAACTCTGTACTTCATGGTATGATTGACCAGATTGAGTGATCTTACCACCATCCTTTCACTCTCTTTCTGATAACCATGAATTGATTTACAAATGAAGCTTATTTTTCCTGTATTTAATAGTGCCAAATACTTTGTTAACTTTGTGGGCTTTTACATTCAGTTTCTTCCCCAAACTTAAAGTTTCTTGACTTGTATAATCTTTCTTTTGTATCATCTTTATTTTCCCTTCTTCCCCACTCCCCTTTATAGGATACCTTTATCCTTTATATCTTTATCCATATGTTGCCTTTCCTAAAGAACTTGGATACTGCTCATATTATTTATTCATTTTTGTACTCTTAACTTTTCTCTTGTCTTCCACCTAGTCCTTTGTAGGTTACTGTATTCAAGTTAACTTATTTATTTATCTATTGATTTATTCTGTTTCATTGATTGCTATAGTGTTCTTGATTTCATGTTTTGATTTCTTCATATTCTGAATCTCTTATTTTCTCACTGAAAGCTTCTACCTCTGCTACTTTTATTTCTGAGTTCAGTTTGTTTTTCTGAGCTTTGTAGTATTTCTTCAATTAGCTTTTCTGATTTTTCTCGTATCACTTTGACTTGCTTTTCTGAGTTTCCTTCTAACTCTTTGAATTTCTTTATTACAGTAACTTTGAATTCTCTGATAGGGAAATGTAATCGTCGATGTATTTGTGGTATAATTCTGGAAAGCAGTCCTCTTCTTATGATGTCATATTCCCTTGCAGTCTGAAGTTTCCAGGTGTTTAATATTTTTGTCTGCCCATTTTTGCTACTTTAATTCTAACCTACCTTTTAAAAATATACATTTACAATTTAGAGAGCTGAACTGCTAGTCCATTACTCTTCCAGTAGGTGGTGCTATGGTTTTATTTTATTTTATTTCCTTTTTTTTTCATCTGGTTCCCATATGTATTAGCTTTTGCTTTGTCAGCAGGGTGGGGAAGGGGTGTGGAAGGTTCCAGTCACTGTCTTCAACATACTGGGGGGGATTTTCTTCATGTGCAGCCCTCCTCTCCTGATTCCATATCTGAGGCTCAATAGTCTCTTCACTGTCCAGAAATTTCATGTCAATATGAAGATTCCTAAGGGATAAGGAAAAGGAGTGTATCCTACAGTATTTTTTTTGTAGTATTCATTGACAGTATCCCAGCTTCTGTGAGCAAACTGGCTCTTGTGTCATGGCCTTCATCTGGGCCAAGGGCTGGCAGCCTGCCATCTGTGTATCCTGCCCTGGACCACCATTGCCAGACATTTCGCTCCACCCACCTTTTGTGACACTGTTGCATAGATCTCCTCCTTGTCCCATCTTCTGTATTCTTGTATTGGTCTTTGGGGTTTAGGGGGTGCTTATCCTTACCCTTTATTGTATGATTCTTTCAGGGATGTCTATTTTCCAGCTAATCGTTAGTTGTTCTCCTTGGCAGTGAAGTATGGAATGTCTTCCATCACCATATCGGTAATGTCTCTCTAGTTGGTTTCTAATAATTTTGTTTCTTGAAAATTCTAAATCTTATTATTTTGATTATATGATTCTTGCCTATTTTTTACTGTTTCCTTTTATATTTGGGTTTTGAACTTCTATTTTGTGTGGCTTGGATTGAGGGTTTCCTGGTTGTCACCCAGCACAGTTCTCTGGTAGGTTAATTCTTTAGTTTGGAGTTTCCTGGACATACTGGGAGGGTTAAGCCAAATACCAAACCTGCAAAAGTGTGGGTCTGTGGCAAGAAATTCTCACAAAATGTTTCTTTTTCTCCAAATGAGAGCATAGGAGGAGACAGAGATGTTTCCTTGTATTTTTGACTTTTCTAGTTTACTTACATTTTTTTCCCTTCATCTTTTCTCTAGAGAGATTGTTCTGTAAGAATCTCTACTACTTTATGCTAGTGTCTTAGCTCCAATTCTTGGACTCAAGCAGGTCCAAGTCCTTGACTCCTACTTTTGAGATACATTAAAACTAAGACCCGTGTCCTAATCCAAAGCATGAGCTCCCAGTTTGCACTTGTGTTGTCATTTTACCCTTCATTTTTGACCTTTTATTTTGTTTAGGTATAGCATAACACATGTATTTTTAAAAATATTTTTTTCTATTTTATTTAGAATTCTGTTTTTAATATGAGGTTTTATTAAAACTCAAGAACACAGATGCACATAAATTGTCAATGATTGTCTTGCTATCCAGATATCAATGTATTCACATCTGTGAATATATATGTAAAATATGCTTTTTTATGTTAAGTGTCAGTTGCTTTGCTAAAAATGTGAACCAAATTATCACTAGGTTCACCATTAGTACCTGATGAGAAGTATTGTGGTTCTTTGTAGGATTAAACACTATGTTAAGTACAGATTTTAAAGTTCAAATTGAATACTTCTGTAGGGTTCATGAAGCTTTTGAACTCCTTGACTTGTGGTATACTCTACAACAGTAAATTTCTAGGAAATAATATAGTAATCTTTGGATTTTGTGGAGTACTTTGCATCTTTCTTTTAATAGTTTGTGAAATAAAATAGTGTGCAAACTCTTGGATACTTTTGTACCTTAAGTGTTGTGAGCCCACAAGAAATTTTCTTTACCAGAAATCTTAATGATAGAGCATATTGAGACCACAGTCTTGTCTAAATCAGGGAACTGTGTAGTTATCTCCTGACAATTCCTTTCATTTTGAAGTTTCTATTTAAGGAAGGACATAAAATTAACTGTCCTTGGCAGAAGACAAATGCCCAGATTGTCACCTCCAAAGTATTAAAAGTATCTTCTTAAAAGCCTAATTTAAATAGTCAGTTTTTTATCTTTGGAGATATTTATCTTATTCCTATGAATTTTTTAGGATCGTCTTGTTTAGTCCATCTAAATATTTCCCAGGACCTGCAGTAACAAAGTACTACAAACTGGGGATTTAAAGTAACAGAAATTTTCTTTCACAATTCTGGACCCTAAAAATCTGAAATTAAAGTGTTGATTTTTACCAGAAGCTCTAAGGGAGATTTTGTTTCATGCCTCTTTACTAATTCTTGGTGTTAGCTAGTAATTTTCTTGGTGGTAGACATGCTCTTCTATATAACTTAGTCTCCACATAGCCTTCTACTAAGGGTATCCGTTTTTAGATTAGGATCTGTCTAATTCAATATGGCTCATCTTTACTAATTGCAGCTATAAAGATCTATTTCCAAATAACATTACATCCTAAAGTTGCCGGTGGAGATGATTTCTGGAGGGGTACCATTCAGCCAGTGTAGTCTGGCATTGTGGGTTTTGAGTTGGCTGGGATGAACACAGACTTTGGAAAGAGGCAGTCACCACCACAGGCACCTTGTCAACCTCCATGTTTCACCTCCCAGTGGAGGTAGAAAGTGTGGAGCACCTTCAAAGGCACAAACTTCCAGTAATATGGAGTCTAAATATAAAGGTCCTCAGAAAGAAGCCTCTTCTTTATTCTGAGAATCACTGGGAATCCATGGTGTTTAGGGATTACTGGATTGTCCTGTAAGAATGGAACATACAATTTAAAATTATAAAAAATTGTAGGTATCAACTATAAAATAAATAGGGTTGGGGCTATAAGGAGGCATTAATAAACAAGTATACATTTTTGTTTCCAAAGCTTATAGTCACCTTCCTTAAATATTGAGGGTTCCTAATATTATACTAGGCAATTATAAATGCTGTTGGAGAAAAACTAGCTCCAGTAACATTTTCCATATTCTTCCTACTTTCAGTAGATCACTAAATTAAGAACACAAGTAATGCTTCCTTTAAAATACTCTCCAGGGGAGAAATCAAATACTGTACAAAAGTGACAACAGCATAAAGAAGTTTAAAATATTAATAAAGGGAAAAAATTCACTGTCATAAAAACTAACTATTGTGGCAATTATTACACAATCTACGCAAATGAAACCATCATGATGTATTTCTTAAACTCATAAAATGATGTATGTTGGTGACAATGACACATCTCAACAAAACTGGAAAAAATAATGAGTAAACAACAAAAATTTTTTAAAAAACACAGAAATAAGAAGCTCTACTAGAAAGTAACAGTACTAGGATTTCTTGAGAACCCATAAAGATTTAACCATTATTAACTTTTTTTAATGGACCGGGTAGGTGGACCGGGTAGGGGAAAAGCTATGTGATTTTTCACGAAGCATCAAATGCCTGTATCTCCAGTCTCCCACTTCCCATTTTTGCCTTGAGAGCTAAAAGAGGCAAATTTTCTCTCTTTCATTTCCTTCTTCTAGTAGCACACCAAAGTTACCCATAAACTATACAAACCTTTGTTTTCCAGTGATACATTTTCACAGATCAGTATAACTTACATAAAAAGAGGAATTGCAGTATGGAAGAGAATGCTTGTTGGAATTCATAACACTTCCTTATTTTGCTAACAGTTCTTTTAAAAAGTAATGCCTGACTACCCAAGAGAGCTCTAGAAAATTGTTGAGTGCATATTAAATCTAAAAAATATATAAATTATTTTTAGTTATATCAAAATAAAAGACACCCTGCTAAATGGGAGAATATACTTGCACATCATACATATCCAAATAACTCAGTTATAAAATGGGCAGAGGATCTGCATAGACTCTTCTCCAAAGAAAACACACAGATGACGAATAGGCCTATGAAAATATGTACATCCTCTCTTATTATTTGGGAAATGCAAATCAAAACAACACTAGATATCACCTCATACCTGTGAGAATGACTGTAATCCAACAGACAAGAAACATCCAGTGTTGGAGAGGGTGTGGAGAGAAGGGAAACTTTATACATTGCTGGTGGAATTATGAATTGGTGCAGCCATAACAGAAAGTAGTACGGAGGTTCCTCAAAAGATTAAACAGACAAATTCCATGTGATCCAGTTATTCACTTCTGTATAATTACTTGAAAATGCAAAAACACAATTTTAAAGAGTTAAATGCATCCCCATATTTACTGAAGCACTCTTTACAATATCTAAGAAGTGGAAAGAAACTATGTGCTCATCAACTGGTGAATACACACACACATACATACACACACAGGGATGCTACTTAACTATAAAATAAATTAACTCCTGACATTTGCACTAACATGGATGGATCTAGATGGGAATTATGTTTATTAAAGCATAGACAAAGGCCCACAGAGAAAGGCATATCACTGTTACAGGGTATATATATTAAAAACAAGAAGATAAACTAAATAAAAAGTTGCAATAAGAGTAGGACTACATTATTGGAATGCATTTTCCTCTTTCTCACTGAAGATACATATGCATCAATGTGTACACACATGTGAACACACACCATATACAGCCATGTACATAATGACCATAAATATTTTGGGAAAATAAAGCTCTTCATCCTTATAAAACTGACCACAAATACATCAGAAATATGCTGGTTTTAATATTTTATGGATGATTCCACATTGGGTATTATCTTTCAACATTATGTTTTAAATGCCAGTTCCAAATATGAAAAAATTTTTTGAATGTTTATAAAAAAAAATCAGAAGCATCATCATTGCAACTAAAACATTTTGAGTAGACTCTTAGAAAAAATTTCCTTTTGAAACATGATAACCTTCAAATCTTTCATTTTAAGAATGCATATATATATATATATATATATATAGTGGTATTGTTAAGAGAAAGCATAGTGTCATAAAATACTAACATTTGTGCCCAGGCTCTTAAACTTTGTCACTCTGTGCATCTCTCTCTTTGATAGAATAACATAGTGATGACTTACATTTGGAAAGCCCTGTCTTCACCATGATGTTTGCCTTTTGTTATCTATATTATTTCTGTGAGGGAAACTGGGAATGTTTTAATCAACATTTCCTGGGAGAGGATCATGACCTTACTGGTATAAGTGACTTGTCCAAGGACATCTTCAACATGGGGCAGACGAGTTGCCGAGTCAGACCTGTGGTCCAGTTCATCTTAATGGGCTTTTGTACACAGGTTGACATTTGTGCAGGTGTCACTGGTTAATTTATAACACCATAAAGTCTTCCTGTTATGATACTTTTCCCTTACTTCATAATTTGGACCTGCAAGCACCATTTGGAATGAGGTCATTTTCCCATAAAAATTCTGTTAATAAAAGTGTTCTATGACTGATTTGTTAGGTATCTGTCAAGTGTGAGTTTTCCTAAAGATCCTTTTTAATATTTCTCGGCATCTGTTTAGGGGAAAAAGAAAGTTGTCTCTATCGTACTCTAATTCTAATGATGCCCTCACCAGACTAGCAGGTGTGCTGGATATGTCCTCCATCAGGTAGTCCTCCTGATCATCTCTAAAATACCCTTTCTCCACTGAGCTTTTATTCATCTATGTTTTTACTACAAAATAACAACAAACTATGCTTTTTGATCACCTTAAATCCTATAAATCCTCAGACAGAAGCACTGTGAACATTTAGATGTATTTCTTCTATTTCCTCCAATTTTTCCAATTTTATTTTATGTTTATATTTGCTTTTAGTATGTTTTAAAACATGATATTCATGTCATATTGTATTTTAAAAAGTTTGTATTTTTTTTCTTTAAAGTTTATTATAAGTGTTTCATCTTGTCATTAAATAAAAGAAACCATTATAATAAATTATTGTGTAATGAGATTTATAAGAAAATATTTATTTATTTTTCTATTTTAGGCAGTAATTTTAAAAGATTGTGATGATGAAAATAGATAAATCTCAAAATCATTTCCTGAAAATTACTGTCTGATAGTGTATGAGAATGTCATTTCCATGATTTTTTTTTTTTAAAGATTTTATTTTTATTTATGCACACAAGAACTGGGGTACAGACCAGAGGTGTGGGGGGGTGAGAGGATTCACCAGAGACAGAGTGGGGAGCAGAACAGACAGATGGACTGAAACACACTGCTGAGGGGAGCAGCGGGTAAGGCAGGAATGGTCTGCTGCGCCATGTGGGTCCCCTCCCTGGCCAGCAGCAGGGATTGAACTCGTGCTGCAGTGGCTGCAGTCTGCTTCATAGTGCAATGCTTAACCCACTGCGCCACCAGGGAGGCCCCCATTTCCATGATTTTTTAAAGATCACCACCACCTTTAAATATCTTTAAATATCTTATTAATCACTACTAAAGCAGGATACAAAATCGAGACACAAAAAATTAGTAGCCTTCCAATATGCAAACAATCAATTTGAAGAAGAAATGAAGAAAATTATTCCATTTACAAGTGAAACAAACAAACAAAAAAATCAAATACCTGGGAATAAACTTAACCAAGGAGGTGATTAACCTATACAAAGAAAATTATAAAACATTGCTAAAAGAAATAGAAGAAAACACAAAGAAATGGAAAGACATCCCCTGCTCATGGGCTAGAAGAATTAACATTTTTAAAATGGCCATCCTACTAAAGCAAATTACAGATTCAGTGAAATCCCAATAAAAATCTCAATGAAATTCTTCAAAGAAATAAAAATTCTTTGGCAAATTTCTATTTGGAGACTATTGATGAAATTCATATGGGCCACAATAACTTCAAATAGCTAGAGCTCTCCTGACTAAAAAGAAGGAAAATGGAGTTATCGCACTGCAGACTTCAAACTGTACTACAAAGCTGTAATAGTTAAAATAGTATGATAATAGAACCAAAACAGACACACATCCTATGGAAATGAATAGAAAACCCAGAAATAAAGCCACACATATATGGACAACTAATCTTTGACAAAGGAGCAAGAATATGCAGTGGAACAGGAGCATTGGGAAAACTGGACCACCACATGCAAAAGAATGAAACTAGACATGTACAAAAATCAACTCAAAATGGATAAAATATTTAAACATAAGACCTGAAACCATAAAATATATAGAAGAAAATAGAGGTAAAACACTACATGACATACATCTGAATAACATCTTTAAAGACTCATCCCCTAAAGCAAAGACAGTGAAGGAAAAGATAAACAGCAGCTGGACTTACATCAAACTAAAAATCTTCTATAGGGCAAAAGAAACATTAACCAAAACAAAGAGACACCGTGCTGATTGGGAAAAAAATTTTTGCACTCCATACTACTGATAAATGACTGATCACAAAGATCTACAAAGAAATGATAAGACTCAACAAAAACAAAGTAAATAATCCAGTCAAAAAATGGGCACATGAGCTAAAAAAAACCACTTCTCCAAAAAGGAAATGCAAATGGCCAGCATTACTTGTTATCAGGAAAATGCAAATTAAAACCACAACAAGGTACCACTTTATACCAGTTGAGAAGGGCACATACGGAAAAAAATGGCAACCAACCAATGTTGGCAAGTATGTAGGGGAAAAAGTACTCTCTACATTGCTGATAAGAATGCAAACTGGATAAGAAGAATCAACATTATCAAAATGGTCACCCTTATAAAAGCAATCTATAGATTCAAAGCAATATCAATAAAAATCTCAATGAAATTCTTTAAGGAAGTAGACCAAATATTGATGAAATTCATATGGAGACACAAAAAACCCTGATTAGTCAAAGCTCTACTTAAGAAAAAGGAGAACGGAGGTATCACACTCCCAGACTTCAAACTCTACTACAAAGCAATAGTAATTAAAACAGCTTGGTATGGGTATAAAGACAGACACACAGACCAATGGAACTGTATAGAAAGCACAGAAGTAAAACCACACAACTATGGACAGCTGATTTTCGATAAAGGGGCAAAGAATCTGCAATGGAACAAAGATAGCTTATTCAATAAATGGTGCTGGTCCACCATATGTAAAAAAATGAAATTGGACCACTATCTCACACCATGTATGAAAATCAACTCAAAATGGATAAAAGACCTAAATGTAAGACCTGA
>JAGFMF010012271.1:11152770-11199232 GCA_019455555.1 Galemys pyrenaicus
CTGAATGGGAAAAAATCTTTGCGCTCCACACAACAGACAAGGGTCTGATCACAAAGATATACAAAGAACTCATAAGACTCAAGAAAAATAAAGTAAAAACTCAATCAAAAAATGGGCCAAAGAACTTAAAAGACACTTCTCCAAAGAAGACATACACATGGTCAACAGACACATGAGAAAATGCTCAACATTCCTCATAATCAGGGAAATGCAAATCAAGACCACAATGAGATACCACCTCACACCGGTGAGAATGGCACATATCAAAAAAAGTAGCAACAATAAATGTTGGCTAGAATGTGGAGAAAAAGGAACCCTGGTACACTGCTGGTGGGAATGCAAGCTAATCCAACCATTATGGAAGACTGTATGGAGGTTACTCAGGCAACTAGAAATGGAACTACCATATGATCTGGCAATCCCACTCCTAGGAATCTATCCAAAGGACACAAAAACACTTATTCAAAAGAGCACCTGTACTCCTATGTTTATCGCAGCACTATTTGTAATTGGTAAGACCTGAAAACAACCCAAAAGCCCAAAAGTAGAGGACTGGATCAAGAAGATGTGGTATTTACATACAGTGGAATACTATTCAGCAACCAAAAAGGATAAACTCATGCCATTCACAGCAACATGGATGGAGCTAAAAGGGATTATGCTTAGTGAAATAAGCCAGAAGGAAAAAGAAAAATATGGGATGATTTCACTTATAGGAGGAATATTGGGAAACCAAATAAGATATCAATAATAACAATAAATTTTAAAAAATTAAAAGACAAGTATAAATCAGATATTTTGGAAGGGAAGGGGAGGGAAAAATACCAGGGACTATGGTGATGGTTCTTGGGTGAATTGGTGGTGAGAATTTTTATGGAGACACCTGAGAGGAGAAATCAAACACCTAGCAGACTTTTGTACAGTAGATGGTTTTCACACTGATTTCCTCAGAAGAAATACGACAGAAGGAAGAGAAGTGATACTTTTTCCTTCTCTGGAACATCCACTATGCTCATTCTCTACCAACATGAAGGCCACAGAACTTTTAAGAGAGTGGAATTACACGTGGCAAGGTTTGTTGGTCCCAAATATATACTAGAAATTAATTAGCATGCAACATCTTTATTTTTAAAGATATTCCCAGTTTGATAAGTGAAATTATACCTCTAATTGTTCTAACTTTGACTACTTGCAATTATATTTCCTGTAATTTTGCCATTTTCATTTTTTATGAATTATTATGAACAAAAGGTCCAATTTCCTCATTTATGAAATGTGGTTCTTTCTGTTTTACCTTTTCATTCATCCTGGGACTGAACCCTTCAGTTGCTAATAGCATTCTAAATTCTCAAGTATTTTTTATCAGTTCCATCTGAACAATGTGCCAGTTTTTTTCTGCTTATTTTACAACTCCTTTGCTCTACTCAAAGGCTTTCTTTGACTCACTCTACTTTGATAAACTCATAGACTGATTTCTGCTTCATTTACTTGTCTGATACTGGTTTCTAAAAGATGATATATGATGTCACAAATTAGTGATGTGTCCCTGCCTCAAACCTCCTATAGCCATACTGTAGCATTTGGTACTTGTCATCATCTCTGCATTACATGGAACCTGTCCTTTCTTGGTGATCTGGATTCTGCTCCAGAGGTAGGTCTGTTGCATAATAGAAAGGGCATTCACTGCCGCTAACTTCTGCTGAGCCAGATACAGTGTTTTAAAGGGTTTTTTTTTTTGAAAATTTGAATTATAATATCATAAATATCAAATAAGATAATGCAAGTGAAAGCATTTTATATCATATTTTAACATATGTTTCATTCATTTAGAGTCTGTTAAGTACTAGAAAACTGTGTTAGGGACGAAGGATACAACCTTGTCTTCAGGAACTTATAGCTTGTTGAGGGAGTCAGTATAAACAGAATAAGAGCATCCTGAGAGGAGAGATCAAGGGAGTTTTGATTTATCTACTCAGAAAAGTATAAATAACTTCTTTAAAAAGTGATCCTTGTATTGAAAATTATTTGTAGAGGCAACTAGACAAAGAAGGAATATATTTTTCAGGCAGTGGAAAGATCTGCCATCACAAGGGGTGGAAAAAAGGACACTGTGGCAGAAGTCAGAGGGACAGAGAAGGTGATACTTGAGAGGCATCTGGGGACCAGAACTTACAGGGCCTTGTAGACCATGTTGAGATTTGACATCATCCTACATGCAATGGGAAGACGTTGGAATGCCTTTAGTGTGTCTATCATACATGGAGGCAACTGCCACGATCAAATTGGCAGACCCCAGTGATCCATGGCTGCCGTGCTGAGGGGTTTAGGAAAAGGCCACAGCTGACTCAAGGAGATTGTTTCTCTTTCTTTCCTAGTAATAACTACTTTCACTTCTCTTGATCCCTAACTGTACTCCCTTCCTTCAAGGTTCTATCCTCTATATTCTGATTTTTTTAAACCACCTACTAGATATCTTTACTGGTGACCCAGAAATTTAAAAACATTCTTTTAGTCATTGCAGATGAATCATAGGAAAATATCTTCGATACTTCCCCCTACTTTGTTTCTTGCATCCCATCAGTCATCTCATCCCAGGAATGATGGCCAACTAGAGCACCTCTGTTGTGACTCCTAGAGTCTTAGAGACTCTTCATGAACCTCATCTTGTTACTAAGAATTGCTTGTTCCACTTTATCATACTCAATACTGCTGGCAGATCAATATTTCAATGGACAACTCCAGTATGACACTTCTCTGTTTAATCTCCCTAAACTCTTTACAGCTACTCCACATTTTGGCCAAATAGGTTTATCTACTGTTCCTTGCTACCCTGCTCAATCTATTGATGTTAATAATGTGCTGGTGCTGTCCATCACCAAGCCATATTGCTTTTATTGCCATCAGTTGGAATCCTAATCGTGTTTTGTACCTCAGCTGAAATACTATGTTTGAGAGCTTTGCAGACCCCTCCAATTTTACATGCAGTGTCCTTCCTTGGAATATCTTTAATAACACATACCATATTGAGATTTGTTTATGCACACGTGGTATATTTGCCTTAGTTTCTTCACTGACCTCTTGACTCCTTTGGATAAAGGACCAGGGATTACTCACCTGTATATTCATCAAGCCCCCTGAATTACCTTGTACAAGGCATCAATTCAACCTCTCTTTTAGCATAGTAAAGAACTATGCAGGTATGATTCCTACTCACTTCTCTATTCTTCATTACTGTGATGTGTTTGCTATAACCTTTTTGAAGTTTGAGAAAAAAATTTATTATTCTCAATCAACTGTTCCCCAACTCTTCCCCATCTCCAGGTATACACAAATATGAGCAAGACATTCTTAAACCATATGTCATGAAGAGAAGAAGGAGGAAAACTAAACAATTCGTTTTACATTTCATCCTGGTTAGATGCCAATGTAAATGCTGTGCTACAAGAACAACATATTTCCTGCTGTGAAGGCTTGGCTGTTTATCCTGGGACCCCTCTCCACCACTGGCTGCCCTCAAATGACTATTAACCCGTGCTTTGAGCCAGCTAACCAGATGTGGGGTTTTAAAGCAAATTATTGGTTATTTCACCACATGTAGTTTTTGCAGTTAAGTGTTTCCAGCTTCTCAGGGCATTCCACAGGAATAACATCATATTTTTCCTCCAACCTGTTAATTAACATAATTATTTATCAGCCCTAAACCACAGCTTGAGTTCGTTAAGTGGCTAGCAGAACATATATTCTCTGGATGGAACCCAATCCTGCTACAGAGAACAACTCAGCAATAAAAAAATGAGACGCCTTCTGGGGGATGGGAAACACACGCCACTCCTCTCACTTCTGGGGACCCGTCATTCTGTGCTCTGTTTATATTCCTAGGTGTTTCTTGGGTGTGGCCATTGTTTTTAGGATGGAGGGTTTTCATGTAATTTTCTAGTTTAAATATTTGAAATTTATTTTCAGAGATCCAAAGGGCTGTTAAACTATAAAAAGGAGTTAAATCTGATTTTTCTTGCCACTCCCCAAATCTTATGGCATATTCTTAGGATTGGCAGAGTTCCTCTTGATATACCCCCACCCTCCCCAGTTCTCCATCCTTATGTTGCTTTCTTTTTAACTGGGAAATATTAGCTCCTCTCCTTTACAACAGCAGTTCTCAAAGTGTCATCTGGGAACTTGGAGAGTCCCTGGGAACTTTCCAGGGGCTCTTCTAAGTCAAAACCATTTTATTATAATGTAATATAGTGATTATTTTATTTTAATATAAATAGTATTTATCTTCTTCACTTTCATTCTGTCATTTACATACAGTGAGGTTTTCCAGGAACTACTGGACTTGTAATATCACAACACAGCAGAATGAATATGGAAATAGAAACAAAAATTCAGCTATTTTCTATCAAATTAGATATTAAAATGCGAACCTTTTAACTATTTTTTTCTTTTGTTTTGGAAAATGTTTATTATTCCTAAATGCACTTTTTAAAATGTTAGTTGGTAGAATTATTTTAAAAGTAAATTAAGAAAACATTTCCAGGTTTATAGCAGAAATCATGGAGAGATATTACTACCCATAGAAACAGAAGCACTATTTAAAAAGTGCTTTAAATTTTAAGAGTGCGAAGATAATTTTAAGAAAATAAGTGTGAAAAGCAGTGCTGAAACCAAAAATTCTGGAAACATCGCCTTTCACATACTAACTTGGGAAATTCTTAAGTTACCAAGTTTTCATCATTATTTTAGGCAAATAGCATACTTCTTAGTAAAGAAGTCAAACACCCCAGACCTGTGCGTCTTAACGCTCTGACAAGGGACACGACTATTTGTTTCATCTAAAATCTATTACAGTCAGCAGAGATGGTCTCTCACAGGTATGAACAAGCTTTCAGTAGAACCCACTTCCCACAAAGTTACAACTAAAGTACTATCAAGGATAAAGTCAGTGAGCAGAGGATGTGAGAAGCTGGCGGGAGAAGATTAGGAGGGGAGAGTCTTGGAACTGGATTGATGTTTGAGGAAATACTCGTGGACAGGAATATTGGCTATCTACAAATTTTCTCACTTCGCTGCTATTCCTTGAGAGCAGAAAACCCATTTTCTGAATTCAGCTACTGCCTGCACTGTGGTTTTTGTGAAGACGATAATTAGTTGTTTGCAGTGAATTTCATGTGAAAGTCATAGTGGCTCCAGACTGGCCCAGATGGATACATGACCAAATGTTTAAGTAGACGTTTCAATGGCTGAACCACAGAATGTTTGGATTTGATTTCAATTCCCATAAAGTAGACCCCACCTTGGAACTTTCTGTGACATTATTCTGCCTCTCTCAGAGCTCATTGACAAAAAGCTTCTCCAGCAAACAGTGGTTTATTAGCACATTAGTGCTCACTCACCATTCCATTCTTAGAAAAACCTCACACACCCACAGTAAAAGTCATTTCCACACTATTTGTAGAACCCAAATACTATCTATTCATACCATTTTGACCAGGGTCACAGGCTTTCTTAGAAAGAATTGCAACAACTAATTAATTCAATTAATCAGTTTTTACTGAAATACTGAGCCATCAAATAATGAGGATGAAAAAATATAAACCCAGCCTTTGGCTACAAAAAATTCCTGCAAAATTAATATTTAAATTTTCATGACTTCCTGTTTTTTTCTGTTCATGCATTTCTACAGTGTCTTTTAAAATTACCCTTAACAATATTAGGAGTCCTCAAGGTAAGGATGTTCTCCTTATGTTAAGACTTAAAAGCTTATTAAATCCTAAGTGCATTCATCTCTCACCCAGCCCCCAAAAATAGCCCCCCATTGTGTGTGTGTGTGTGTGTGTGTGTGGACTACCTTCTTCCGTTATAGATTTTTCGGAGGCAGGAACTTTACCTTGCTCACACTGTATTCCTAACCCTAAATTAGTGCCTGGACCCATAGGCTCTCAGTATTTGTTGAGCAAAAGAATAAAGTTAAGATGTCCTTTCTGAAAATTATTTTTCTCCAGGCACAGACACTGTCCTCTGCTGGGGTCCATAATGATCTTCAGATTTTTATGTTCTACTAACATCTGTGCTCAGATCTTAGCAAGGACAAACCCAGAAAAAAGACTGAGGCAGGGCTTCTGTTACTGAGTTGCCCCAAATTAACTTGGGTACTGCATCAGTCAGGTCCTTCAGAAAACATAAGCCTTAACTGGGAAATTAAGGGGCTCCCTAAAAAGCTTTGGGTCAGGGCTCATGAGGGACACTACCATAGACTTTAGTTGGTAATGCCAGGAAACTGTTATCTCTCCAGGAACCCCAAGAATGGGGTCATAAGGAAAGGGCTACTTGAGAGGACTTGTGATGTGTAGGAGAGAAAATCTAGCTGTCAATTCAAAGTGCTGCCAGAATAAAGCCAGGATTATGAAGCCAAGCCAGTGAGATAGGAAACTAAGAGCCTGGAGAGAAGACAGTGGGAAGTTGGGGGAATAACAACCTCTGGACTTGCGTGGTGGGAAAAGAAAGGCCATGTAGTACACAAAATTCAGGCTTCAGTGCAGTCTGTGATCACCTCCCGAATAAACTTGTCACACTTGCATCTTATCACAGGACCGCTTTGGGGACAAATTAAGCCAAAGGTAAAAACCTACACTGATCTCCTCTAAGATTTTTCCTTTGCTTTAATGTTTCCATACTTACAGTAAACCCTTCCATTAGGAAACACTCATATTGGTTTTTGATACCTTCGAGTGAATTTAAGCCACTGTGTCACCATCTCCAAATTTCCTCCATTTAATAGTGAATTCAACCAGATTTACTGTGCTTTGCTCCCATCCATCTTCAGCTCTGTGGAGAACTCATCAAAGATGACGGTCTCTTACCTAAGTCACTTCCCTATGTCTCATTGCAAAGTGTCACAGAGTTTTGGCCCCCTGTCTTCAATGATCTGTTATGTTCTATCCTTTTGAAAACAGTCATCTTTTGGGAAAAGAGGAAGTAAGGAAACATATAATTCTTATATAACTACTTCTTTCTCTCAAGTGCTGGGGCCCCTTGATGCTCACATTTGAATGGATGACATCTAAATCTCTGCCTCAACAACTGGATTCTCATCTAAGTCCTGGTCTCAAACTGCATTGGAACGTTTCCACTTATATGTCTCTTATTCTCAAATATAGTCAGAGGAATTCTTCATTTTCACTTTAAATTTTGTTAAGTTACTAAGTTGCTTAATTATACCAAAGGCAATACCATTCCTACATTATTCTACTAGTTTCAAAATCTGGTGTGGTTTCTTCTTCCCTTTTTTTTTTTTTTATGTTTACCACTTCCTACCTCCTCTCTAACCACACATTCTCCCTCTTCAGTTGCCCTCTAGAAAGTTGGGCTAATTTTCCAAAAGATTCTATACTCACCATGTCACTGTAAAGTTCAGAAAATCTGGTATCTCTTCAGGATTTATTCCAAATTTCTCAAAAATGTGGGTGTACTTTATTTTTAATTTTGTTAAAAAATGTTGCTTCTACCAGACTAAAAACTTTTTATCTAATTTATCTTTTCTTTCCCCAAGCAGTTTCTCCTCTCTAGCCAGGCTGGTTGTATTTAGTGCTCCCCAAACACCACACTCCCTCTTGTCTCTGGGTTTTTGTTCATGCTTTTTACCTATTAATACTATTAAAGAGGTTGCAAGCCCTCTTGGAGCATAGGTGTTACACAAAGCACTTGTATTGTCCATGATAGTTGAGCTCAATTACTACTTTATATACTATAAGTCATTAATGTCTATATTTTATAGCTAAAGAAAATGAAGAATAATGAAGTTAAGGCACATAGCCACACTATATACCTGGCAAATGGTAAAACAAGATGGGAAAGCTGCCTCTGACTGAATACTGTTAAAAAGAAGAAAAATCTAAACTTGGCATTTTTTCGGTATCCCTCTTGAACACATTCTAGCAGACCTCAACACAGAGTACCTGACCCTTCAGGGAAATGTATCTTTGTAAGATATAAATGGACAATTGATAAGAACCCAAATTCTATGAAGTTATTTCAATTTAGTGCAGATAGTCAAGATACAAATGATTTTTATGAAGTAGAGATGCAAAGATTTTGCCCAGGATAAAAGGGACTCACAAAAGGTTGTCCTGTAGAATGTTAACCAGTTTTTTTTCTATATTAAAATATTTATTTATGCATTATTGAAGTAGCTGTTAGTTCATAACAGTGTATATGATTTAGAGGGATATATTCACACCATTCAGATATATGCTGCCATACCACAAGACCTTGTTTTTGATTTAGGAACTTTATTTCCACATTCTTGCTCTCATTACCAATATATACTTTGAGTTCTCCTTTATTCTGTTGAGTCAGTTTTGTTATATTAATTATTTCCTCATAAATGAGCTACGTGGATATTTCAAAAAGGTATATACTATATATTTCTATGAGTCATGATTTAACTTTTACAAAATTACATTTAGCAGTAAAGTGCCCACATACCTAAATTATGCTTGACTTAGTAGTGCCTTGTGGTCCCAGAATTTCTGCTGCTTCTAGATCCAAACTTTCAAACTTAAATCTATACTTGCCAGTTCATGCTTATATTTTCTTCTTAGAATTTTCATAGTATTCATTTGTCTTGATAATACATTCATTTTTTACAAAATAATTTTTGCCTATTGTTTTATTCACTTACCTATATCTATACTTGGTTATATCTTCCTATTTTCTTCTTCCACCCATATGGTAGAGGAATATCCTTCAAGAAATTTTGAAATTACTTATATAATGTCTACCATCCAAATCTGTCTCCAAAGTGCTTAGAACAGCTCTGTAGCTATCCTAACAGTGCATAGTAGATGTTCAACAAATGCCTGTTGAATAAAATTTAATTGAATATTGAAGATTAGCCTTAATAAAACTTAAAATTCTACTGATTTAATTTTTAACAACTTCAGACAAAACAGAGAAGCATTGTATTCAAGAGTGAATAACTTTTAGGAAGAAAATAATAGTAACTATGAAATTCTGTCATCACATGAGAGAAAATATCTTGTGTAGGCATGAGACTCCAAACAGCAAACTTTAGAATTTGTCCACATAGTTAAATCTCATTCCAAATGCCAATTTTCTAAAAAACCAGTTCAGTGGCAATCTGCATCTTCCCTTTTCAATCACAACTCTGTTTAATTTCAAAACAAGGGCAGATAAAATATGCTAATATACAGCAAGTCTCCACATTGCTATTCATTAGTCTCCTTCCAGTGTGAAAGTCCAGTCTTCCGTGAATTCACAAACAAATGATTGCCCTTGTTATTGGCATTCCACACCAGTGATAAAACATGGGAGTGAATCAGCTTTAGTTCAATTGTGTGAGTTTCTTTTGGATGGCACTGTGTTCTTTAGGTTGAATATATATAGGACTATGTCCCTGCGCACTTTCAAGGTGTTTAAAATAAGTGCACTTACATCTGCAGGGACATTAATAGGAAGTCTTTGGAAACTTCCATTTAGTGGTGGTGATGGAGGTGGTGGTGGTGGTGGTGGTGGCTGATTTTATGAGTTCAGTCTTTGCGCTCCAGTTGTAGGAGCCTGCTGTAAGCAGGCCATGTGGGCCACAGTCTCTGACATCTTTAACTAGAATAGCAAAGGGCTGGGAAGGGAGCACGATGGAGTGCTAGCAGCCACAGAGAGCAGGTTTGGAATGTTGACTCTGACCACAAACTGGTACACGAACTTGTGTTTTTCATTAGAGTTGTTGAAGTAATTCTGGTTTCTAGCATTCCAAAGGATAAATCAGACTTATATTAAGTTAAATACTCTTAAAAATCACTCTATGTTAGAACAATTTGAAGGATCAGACTGCAATCAAGAAAACTCAGGAAATATAAAAAAAATCAAGGCTAGCTCTGACCTTTGCTTTTACTGTTTGTCTGATGATACAGTGTCCATTGTTTATAAATCAGTAAGTAACCTGAATGTATCTGAAAGATGCAATATTGTCTTGAGCTCTTAATTGACTACTTAGTTCAAGTTTATTTTCTTATGCTATTTGTGGATTGTAAAAATCAACTGTGAGTGACCGTAATACATTTATATTAGCTGAACACAAACATGAGAATATGTTCCATTCTGTGAGTAATAAACACTTATGAAAACCATGTATTTGTTTAATTGTCTTTATACATCCATTTGTGTCATCTTCAGCTAAGCATCCCAACTGGCAAAAATCAGTTCAGACTTTTTTTCATTCTAGAATCACCTAGAAAACCTCAATTCTTGTGGCATCCCTGGCCTTCCTTGTTCTTGGGGATATTGTCTTGTTGCCCAGAGTTCCTGCTTGTCAGCAAGGTGTAGGGTCAGCAGGGGAGCCCTCACCAAGGACAGATATCCTGGTATGAGGAACCAGTACCTGCTGAAAACATCAGGCAGACATTAGAACAGAGATAATATGCTTTGACCAGCAGGAACAATGGCATCACCAAGGTCATGTAGATTTTTTTTTTTTTGCTTATGTTCAAACAAAAATCTACACATGAATGTTTATAGCAACTTTATTTATAAGTGCCAAAACTTGGAAGTAACTAAGCTCTCTTTCAGTTAGGTGAATGGATAAATTGCAAGACATCACACAATGGAATATATTTAGCATCAAAATGGGATGAATTCTCAAGTCATGACAAGACATGGAAACTTCAATTCATATTATTAAATGAAAGAAGACAGGGCCTCCTTGGTGGCGCAGCGGGTAGAGCGCCACACTGTGAAGCATCCACTGCACAGTAGCGTGAGTTCAATCCCCGGCCAGGGAGGGGACCCACATGGAACAGCAGACCTTTCCTGCCTCACCCGCTGCTTCTCTCAGCAGTGTATTTCAGTCCATCTGCTTGTTCTGCTCCCCGCTCTGTCTCTGGTGAATCCTCTCATCTCCTGTGACTCTGACCTGTACCCCCTTTTATGCAAAAGCAAATAAATCTTTTAAAAATAAACAAATAAATGAAAGGAGACAGCATGGAAAGGATATATACCATGTGACTCCAACTATATGACATCAGTTGGTGGTGTGTGGGAGTGATGGAGGGTTGGGCAGGGGACGGATGAAAAGACCGAGCAAGGAGGGTTTTTAGCACAGTGAATATACTATTTAGTGATAATATAGTGATGTATATGTTATATATTTGTGTAAACTCACAGAATGTAAAATATATTGTTCCTTTGACAAAGAAATTACAGCCATATACTAGAGAAAAAAGCTTTTTCATAAATTGCCCTGGGAAACATGGACAGCCACATTCCAGGGATGCAAACATAGTTTAATACATGTAAAACAATGTAATAGACACTATCAATCAAAGAAATGATAAAAACCATATGGCAATATCAATAGATGTAGGAGAAAACATTTGACAACATTCAGTACCTATTTATAATAAAAATGTTAATTAGATGAGAAGAAGGAACCTACTTAAATGTATTAAAGTTCACATATTACAAAACAACAGTCAATATATACTTAGTGATGAAAAATCAAGTTATTCCTTGAAGATCAGGAAAAAGATAAGGGCCTTTGCTATGCCTCCTCTTTGTGATTGATTTCTAGTTTGATACCATTATAATCAGAGATGATACTTCACATGATTTCAACCTTCATGAATTTATTGACACCTGGTTTATGACCTAAATGTGGTTTAACCTTGAGAATGTTTAATTTGCACTTGAGAAGAATGTGTACTCAATTTTGTTGGGGTACAGTGCACTAAATAAATGTTCATAAAGCCTATCTGGTCTATTTAAAGATATTGTCTGTTCTTTGATTTCCTGTTTGGTTTTATCTGTTCATTGATGAAAGTGGTATGTTGAAGTCCCCAGATACTGTTGTTTTACTGTCAGTATCTGATTTAGATTTATTAACAGTTATCTTATAGATCTTGATACCTCATAGCCTAGTAAGATTTTTTTCAGGGATGGTTCAACGTCCTTAAATAAATCAATGTAATTCTTCCCATGGACCAAAAGAAAGCTAAAAATCATACAAACATCTCAACAGATACAGAGAATGCATTTGATGAAATTCAAAAAATTTTTCAAAAAAAGATTAAAGTATGTATTACTATATTTTTATTGTATATAACTATTTATATAGGTACAACTCTGTATTTGCATGTGTGTTTGTGTGTGTATTTACAGAAGAATGGATCAAAGAAACCAATGGGGTTTTCTGTATATTTATGAATATTTTATAGAAATGTATCAATATAATTATTGAATAATTCAAGATGTTGAGAAATTTTATAGACAGTGTGAGCCGCTTATTTAGAATGTAGAAGGGTGGTGCATTGAACTTGATTAGTTACCTAACTGTGGTCAGGATGGGAAAAACAGCAAGTGGGCTGTTTGTTGTTCTTTTACAAAGGTATATTTTACCCATATATGTCAATGTAGCAAAAAGAATTTAAAAAGAAACATACTTTTCAGTTAACAAGTGGTGAGGAGATATTTCCTGAAAACATTTGCTGTTGTTAATGGCACAAACAGAAAATCTAAGGTCTTGTGCAATTTTTTTCCTCTCAAAACATCATCTATAATTTACAAAATTAAAAATTCACCATAAATAATAATCATTTCCAGTAGAAGAGATTCCTTTTGTTATGTAAGTGTTCTACTTGTTTCCTTGAGAAACGAATGTAATATAGGGGATTATTAAATTCATATCAGATACTACTCCTAAGTCAGATTCATTTTTCAAAACCCCTGAGTGTAATTGTTTTTTGATATAGAACTTCACTACATGACTTGAAGTAATTGGCAGTTCTCCAAATAGACCAAACAGAACTTCAAATATTATTTCAACACACTGAGGAGAGAAGGGAGAAGAGAGATTGGTTTCATCTTAAATGATTAATGTTGGGCTCTGTGTGAACTAATTTTTTTTGCCTTACTTGTGTTTTTTTCACCATTATTGACTATCACCTGGAATTGATAGTTGGGCTAAAGCAAGAGTTCACTCTAACAAAGGGGAAGGAGGTGTGGCCCTCCAACAGCTGTCTGCCTGTATCAGCCAGTTACAGACAGGAGCAGTTGTGCCTGGGCTCATATGTGCCCCCATGAGAAAGTTGACTCAGAAAAAGTTTGAGACGCCTGTGACTTCAGAAAAGCAACTTGATCCCCTTATGGAAAGAAATGGCCTTTGCAATCTTTGCTATGGGTTAAAGAGAGTCCCCATCATCAAGCTGCATTTCATGGTGTTGGAGAGGACCTAGCAAAACCCAAAACATAATCCCTAAACCAGGGAGAGAGGCCCAACTACATGGCAGATGCTTAAAAGCCCAGTGCTTTGAGGATTTGCTTTTGGTACCTGGAAGATGAGAACAAAAGGAAAGACTCTTTGCTCTTTCCAATTGCCATGTAAAACCAAAGGCTGGAGTCAGTTGAATATTTATCATCAGCTTGATGGTATTTCCAAAAAGGAAATCTTCAAAACATTCAGGGTGATGAGCAGAAAGTAGTATGGGGGGTAGAGGGGGAGAGAGAGAATGGGCTGGAGTCAGTCTCAATCCCCAGTAGCCTAGGTCACGGAGAAAAATGACTGAAATCAAAATGCTTTCATCCTAACCAGTGTCCCTGTGATTCAGGGGCTCTGCGTCCTCTTGGGGAAAGTGGGAGGTGTGTGAGTGACACACCCTGAGATGTGACAGTATACCCTGTTGATAGTGAAGCCATGTGAATGAGCAGGTTTGCCTTGTCCAGACATAAGGGAACCACTACAAGAAAGCCTTGGGATAGGACATTTAGGATTATTCTGCTTTGTGTGGGGGGGAGGTGGGTGGGTGGGGAGAAAGGTTAAAAATATATAGGTTTTTTTTTCTCAGATAGGCAATATAATCGCAGTGATCAACAACCAGAACATACTAATAGGCACAGTTAAGACGGCTTCCCATCTTCCTGTCAGTCCTTTGACTTAAGGCATTTCTTGGACTATTTAATCTACACCCTTTGGTGTTTCTGGGTGGTTGTCTCCAGAGTCCAGGTTGCCACATATAGAAAGTAAGGAAAAATTGAACAAAACAAAATAAAAAAGGAAACAAACAAAACCCAGGAATCTATTAGTAGATGGGTCTTAATTCTAGAAGACCCATGACACTACGTGTTTTTCTACCTTCTGAGTACTATTAGTTGTTTTATAAATTTTGTTTAGGATTATTGATATAATTAGTGGGAGGGATAGTGTAGAATGTGCTTATTCTATCTGGTCTGCAATTTAAGTTGTGGGAATCTACCTTCTTTTCAAAACTACATTCCAGAATCTATGCATTATCTTTTCTACTTCCCAGTTCCCTGAAAACCCTGGTAGGTCATTTCCCTGAACCTGGGCTATTCTGTTTGGACTGGGGTCAGGGATACTTTACGACCCTACCCTTCCAGTCAACAGAGACCATGGTGTCTCCTAACTCATTAACCACATCTCTCCCACTTGCATGAGTTGAAAGTGTTTGTCTCTATAAATCTCTTTATCTCTGTTACCTTCTCAAGCATTGCTTAGTCAGTCCAAGATTCAAAGGGAAGGGAATTAGATGCAGCATACATGTACAGGGAGGGAAGCAATATAAATATGTTGTCATGGAGACTATAAACCTCAATGACCATAATATTTTCATGTGTTTAACTTTTTGTTGCTCCCCAGTTCCTAAGAGATGAAGTTCAAGCTACCTAGAATACCATGCATAGACTTTCCAAGCTTATAACACTTACTTATCCAACTTTTTCTTCAACTTCCTGCCTCCCACAATTAATGGTTGTAAATCTCTCCATTTCACCTCTGTCATAGATACTCATGGTTGTTTCTCCCCTGCCCAACCATCTTAAAAATCTCTACTTACCTTTTTTGCCTAGCCAACTCTTAACTTCATACTATAACACTGCTTAGACACCACACTTCTAGGAAGACCATTTGAAATCCTAGCGTAGGAAGGGTGAGACATTTTTTGGGTGCTACAGCACTTTGGGTTCACTTATATGATACTTGAATTTGTATTACTTATTTATGTTGCCTTTTCCCCCCTGCCCACTTCAATCCCTGGTAACCTCTGTAAGGCAAGAACCAGGTTCCACACATTTTTGCCAATTTGGTGCACAGTGCCAACACAAAGAAGATGGTCTAGGAATCTGTTGTGTGGCAAAACTGAGTTTTTTCCATTCATCCTTAATTATGTTCCTTTAATGCAAGAAAACAAGGAAGGCAGGGGGTGTGGTGGCTTTGTAATGTGTCGAGTTGCTTAGCCTGAACAACATTTCCCAGAAGGTGTACAAAAGAGAAATTCCTGTGGGATATTGGAGGGTGAAAGTGGAATAGCCACAGTGTAGCTTAAAAGTTGTTGCTTACCTCCTGGCTCATCTTACTGTTATGAATATTGACTGTTCTTCCTTCCCTTCATCTTCCTGTGACTTCCCTGACTCTTGGACCAGCTCCATGATGTAGAACAGCAACTTGTCCTACAGGACACTATCATCATCAAGGTCAGAGAAAGCAAGAGTTAACCCAGGTTTTGATCTGTTCACATGGGTTCCAGCTCATAATTGTTCATTCCAATATGTCCTTCTTTCCCACTGCCTGCTTGCAGACTAGTCTTACATAGACTGCCTAGCCAGCTCCTACAATTTTGTAAGGTAAAAATCCATATATGCATATCCTTATTATACATATGTGCATACACAATACAACTATTAATTCCTAGTGAGTCTGCTAATTTGATTGAACTATAACTGATATGGATGAGGGGGCTTATTGAACAAAATATAAGATGTCAAAAACAGTCATAAGTCATCTTTTTTTTCTAATTATCATTGCTGTAATAATTGTATAACCATGAGATCTCCATGATATTTCATTATCTTAAAGAGGAGTGTGAGAGTTAATAGTGAATCCTTGAACTTAGAAAAAATGGGCTTCAAGACTGTCTCCCCATTTTCTATGTATGTTCATTGGACAAAGTCTAAACCTCAGTTTTCTCAATTGTAAATTAAAGGAACTATTGTATCTGCTGTATCTATTGGTGAATTAAGATAAAATCCACATAAAATATGTCACTAGCATGTAATTAAATGCTTAAGGCAAGCTAGCTAATATTAATTATGTCAAATATATAGCTATTATAGGTATCATTTTCTCCTAATTTATATTCCATTATTGACATTTATATTCATAATTTAGAAGTTATGTATATAACTCATAAAATATAGAAATTCTAGTACACTGTAGAGATGATAAACATAAATATTTTGAAACCACCCCTATTCATTTATGGATTATATATTTTATAATGAGAAAATTTCAGAAATATTAATAAAATACAATGGAGAATTAAAATTATGTAGTTAGCTTGTACTGTAGCCAGGGTCCTGCAGTATGGACTGCAGGGCAAGGCTGGAATTTTTCCCACTGCTGCTTCAGTGGTGGGAGAAGTTGGAAAAAATGGTGGATTTATTGTCCTGCACCAAAAATCGCTGCTGTGAGTAGCCTCTAATCTCAGATGCCAGCTTTGTTAAATGGTTCAATCAGGAGGTATAATCTAAGTAAGGATGCTAGAAGAAGAATTAAGGGAGTACAGGAGCTATTTGGGATCCCTCAGACTCCAATCTGCTCAGAGTTTCAGCCTTATCATACTCATATGTGCCTTGGAAAGAAGAAGGTTCCTAGCAGCAACCTTCCAAAGAGAGGAGCAGAAGCATATCTGCAACAACTAGAAGTCTGTACCTGTCTCTGGTCTTGTTGCTGCCATCACCTGGAAAGAACACCAAAGGCTCAAAGAGCTGTTCATCTGATTGTCTGCCACCTCTAGGTGTTGTTGCCTCTGTTGCTAGTTGGTCTAGTGTCAGTTGCTCTTTCTCCTGACCTTCAGACTGTTGCCGCGACCTGCTATAGCATTATCTCTGTGGCCCCAGTGGTGCCTCTGGTTGCCACTGTGAGTTGGATCCCAGCTGCAACCTGCTTGAGGCCCCTGCTGGTGGGAGGGCACCATCTTGGATGAGCAACCATTTGTTTGGGACTTCTGAACACTGTGGACACTATCTAGGGTGAGTTAACTGGCCACTTGTTGCCTTGGTAACTCTATGTTTGCCCTGTTTGTTAAATAAACCCCATTATTGTTTTTCCCTGAGGCTGAGTGGTCTTGCAATTGTGCATGTGGGTGAGAACCCATATACAGTGATCTGTCTTCTGTTGGGCACTGACCCTGGATGGCTATAGTGCCGAGATCACCTTATTTCAGCATTAATACAAACTCAGAGTTGTGTAACCCCTTCATTCTCTTGGCTTTTTCAGAAATTTTCCTTTAGTTTTGCAGTTGACAGTTCTTACTGCTTTAAAAATGGAATCAATCCATTTATGTAAGACTGTTTTGGAAATTCTAAACCATACTCTTTGTTCCTTTTTCTATTTTAACTTTTTAGAGAGTCATTCGAGAAAGTAGACACAACTGCATTGGTCAGAGCCAGTTTAAATATAGACACATCTAGAAGCCTTCCATGAACTACTGAATCTTCACAAAATGAGGAAATGAATACATTTGTTAGCTTTATTGTTGGCTCTTAGGGACGAGGATTATAGGAATGTGAGATACACAGAAGAAGAGGAGATCGTGGAATGACTTGACTTTTCTATTCTTTTTGCCTTTTGGAACAGTTGATTTTTCAGAGCCTTCTCTGTTTATGAATTGAAAATGCTTTTGTTTATTAAGCTAATTAAATTATTTTAAGAACATAAACAATGCAAGATAAAAGACTCAAACACTGTGAGCCTCTCTGTCTCTCTCTGTGCTAACAAACGGTCAGTGTCATAATAAAACAAGTCTATTTCTAAATAAGGCAAAAACGACTGGATCTTGTCTGATGGAACAAATGCCAAACAAAATGTCTCACTGTTTCTGCTGCCCCTGATGCCCTCCGGAACATTTTGCAGCCAAGACCAAAGGGCAGTTTCCAGACAACAGAATACAATGCCCTTGATATTTGCTTATCTGCCCTCAGTAAACGGGGTAGGCTCTAGATTGTGAGAATACAAAGCTGGGCCTACCCCATTTCTACCTGAATCGTTGTATGTTCTTACCTCACTATAGTATGCAGACTTTGAGAAAATTTCACAGTTTGTCTTTGCACCTGGTATGTAAGAGGAATTAAATGTTAATTCTAAAGACTAGAGAAAAAATTTTAATTTGTATTGTTTTTGGAAATGAAAGTTTAATTCAAGCAAAATCCTTTTTAAAAATTTGAGGTATAATAGACTATAATATTAATTTTATGCATACAGCAAAATGATTCAATATTTGTATATATTACAAAATGATCACTACAATAAATCTAGTTAACATCCATTATCATACACGGTTTACAATTTTTTTTCTTGTGATGAGAACTTTTTAGATCTGCTCTCTTACCAGTTTTCCAGTATTAGTAATTATAGTCACTGTGTACATGACTTATACAATCTTGTAACTGAAAATCAAATACCATCTCATATAAAACTCCAATTTATGAGATAAAACAAAGCCACAGTCTCAGCCACTCTTCCATCTTCCCCTCTGATGATTGCCCTAAGAGTTCTTGGAACACAGTCTTTTGAAGATAGAAGATGAGATGAAAATTCTTGCATTTCTTAAATGCTATTTTCTGAAAACCCAATGTAATATTTTATGACCCAAAGAGATAGCAGAGTGTATGTACTCAGGCAGAGACAGAAAATGCTCATTCTGCTTGCATCTCTATGGGTGCACAATAGTGCTGGGTGCTGTCATGCACCAATTGCATGTAATGGGTGCTGAACCTGGGTCTTTGCAAAAGGGGAATCCCTCCTAGCTCACATGACATCTCCAGGGTGAGCTGCTGAAGAACACAGATCTCCAAGAGCACTTACACCTCTTTCCTGTCTATATCTACCCAAACATAGGCCTCCTTCCATGACCTGATTGACCAAATCTCTAAGGAATTCACTTGAAGCATTTTGTTTATGCAGACGCTGACAGCACAAGGTAAGTTGGGTAAATCAACATATTCAGGGATGTGAAGGGAGTTAGTATCTGTGTTGTTACCTTGAGATATAAATTGTTCTCAGGTCGGGAGGTAGATTTAGTTTAGAACTCCTGATATCATTGTGAGGATAGCCAGTGTCATCTTGTGCTGTTGATTTGTCCTTAGAGCTATGTGATGTTACATCCATCCCAGAACTGTTTGGTCAAGAATAATGTCCTGATAATATCTGGAATAACTGGGTATCATGAGCCCATACATAGTCATGAAGTATGAGACACGATCCAGCCTATTCTTAAGTTTTATAATAAATTTCAGGAATCTAAGAAAACTTCTGTGTCATAACCCCAGAAATGGAATTTGGGGATAAAGGATGATGATTTTCTGCTCTTAGAGGAGAGCTAGTTTATAGGAAGCAGTGTCCCTGGAGGTAGCCTCCCTTTGCTGGGCATTCCACTTGAGGCCCTTTGTCCCTGTTGTCCTGAGTGAGTTATCCTCCAGAGACAGAGTAGGGAGCAAAACAGGCAGATGTACTGAAACACACTGCTGAGGGGAGCAATGGGTAAGAGAGGAGAAGTCTGCTGCACCATGTGTGTCACTTCCCTGGCCAGGGATCAAACTCATGCTGCAGTGGCTGCAGATAGTTTCACAGTGCTGTGACTTAACCCCTTGTGCCACCAAGGAGGCCCCTCCTCTATGCTTCTTTCTCCTCTGCTTTACAGCCAGCTCCAAACTCAGCCATTACATTGGATCAAGTCAAGGATAGTTTCATTGCATGTCCCAGAAATCTTTCTGTCCTCTTTTATTTTTCCTTTGGAAAACCAAAATGCTTGAGAGGTTGGGTAAAAGGACACAAAGTTCTAGATTCACGAAGAAGGAACGGCCACGGAGATGTGGACAGAAAACCTGTCTCTTTCTCAACTCTTCCCTTACAACAAACTTTAGATTAAAAGGGATCCAGGGCAGATACTCGACAGCAAGTCAAGGAGACCCCATCCTGCTTCTCAGAGGTCTGAGATGGCAGGACACAGGTGTGGTTGGAAATCAGCCAGTTAATGGGGGGCAGGAAGAAGGAAAATCCCGAGGGGAGGGAAAAAGGACCTGCAGTAAATTGTCTTCAAGAATTTCTATCAGTGAAAAATGCTGTTTTTCTAACCACCAGTTTCTTGGAACGCCATTTCTGCTGATCAGTCCTCTTGGCAGCTTTTGGCTCCTTAACCCAGGACTAATCCCTGTTTTCCCTGGGTAACCTCTCCCAGGACAAAGGACCCTTTGAGCCACTAAACATGTGCTCCTTTGCTGCTGTCACAACCCCTGCATCTTTGATTTCTAGACAAGACAGTAAGGGGCAGAGTGAGCTGGTGGGGAAAACCTCAAACCGTTGCTCATACTGAATACTCCAGCTGAAATAAGTGGGACGCCTGTTCAACATCAGTGTCTGACTTCAATTCCTAAGCCCCCCTAGAAGTTTGGGGACTGCCACCTGCTGAACTCAGAGGTGAAGCCTCTGAAAGAAATCCCGAGGGGCCCATGCTCACATGTGCTGTGGCACAAGTAGAGAACTTCTAATGCTGACATGCTTGGAGGAATAGCTCATGAAACAGATTGTAAAGCTCTGGACAGTACTGGTTCCTGTCACTTGGCAATTACGTAGCTTTTTCCACTGGCACAGGCTGAGTGAAAGGCCAGGTTCATCCTGAGCCAAAGAATGCTTTCCCCAAACCAGACTGTGGGGCCCAGTCCTTTGGTCCCTAGCTATGGATCATGTCCCGCCATCCCCCTGAGGAGTGGTTATCAGTGGAGGGACTTGTGCTTGACACTGAGGTGGCAGATTGGAAGCCACTCTGGTTTCAACTCCCAAGTGTGTAGGAAGTTAAATCTTGTGGGTCTGGTCCCTGGAGGCCTGTGGCACCGTGCTGGCTCCCAGATTGCGGCCTGCCTGTCACTAGGTGTGACTCTGTACCCCACCTCCCCAGATATTTGGCTTTTGCTTCGTAGGAGTGTGGCAGAGCTCACACTCCTGGCTGGCGGAGGTGTGGACAGGCCAGCCTTCTCCTGGACCTCCAGGGATCTCCTGTAGCAGCTGTGATGACTTCATGACTCCCACTAGCCTGGGGCTGGGGAACAGGGCTGAGATTGTATTCACTGGGTGAAAGTAGCAAGTGTGAAAGAATTGCATTATGTTGAACTTTTTGCCATATTAGTTTTTGAAAATCACTCATCTCCAACAACATCTCTTAAGTGCCTCTGCATATTCCTCCAAAACTTTTTTTATGGACTGAGAACCCAGGGGATCCTCCTGGGTCAAGGGCTAAATGCTTTATCACCTTTAAGTGGGTTTTTAGGTTTTAGGGAAAATGTTGCATTTCAATCTTCAAATTAGCCTGCATCAGCATTTGAACTGGTTGTCATGGAACAGTAATGGGTAAGAGAGGAGTCTGCTTCTCCTTGTAGCTAGACTGGTAGTCCTAGGTGGAGATTCCAGGAGAAACTTGTGGCCACCTGATCTTCCAGAACCCTGCTCCACAGAGGTCCAGATGGTGGGACATTTTAATGTGATGACAGTGGTCCTGGCCAGGACTGTATAGGAGGACCACATACATTTGATCTATTGCAGCATTGTGATGGAAAATTGGAATAATCTAAATGTCTATCAATAGGGAATGGATAAATAAAAAGTAATATATTTATATAATGGAATTCTAAGAGCAGTTAAAATAAACACCCAAACTAGGATAGAACTCAAAAAGAAAAAATGAGCAAGTTGCAAAACAAAAGCTACAGAATGAAATCATTTTGGAGAGAGAGAGGGAGGGAGGGAGGGAAGGAGAGAAGGAGGGAGGGGAGGAGGAAGGATGGGAAAGATGAAGAGAGAGAGGTGTATGTGCAGAGAAGGAAGGAAACAGGGAACAGGGAGAGAGGTAAATAAAAAAATGTCACAAAGTAATGCTGTGCTTTCTGTTCTGTGTGCGTACAGGCACATACATTATTTATTTAAATTCTAAACCCCCACCCCCAACTAACTATGGGAGGGTGAGAAAGACTGAAATTAAAGAACGTGGTCAAAATTTCCTTTTGAGAAAACATTCTAATGTTTAAGGGAGAATGATTTCATTTATTTCTTATGTAATTAAAAATTCATTATAAAATAGGAGAAAATGAGGTGTTAGTGGTTTACAGACTTAATCTGTCCAGATTTAGCAGATGTGGAGCTTTTCATTTTAACCTAGTTGTGGATAATTAATGTTTCCAGTTCTTTTCTTCTTCCTTTGCTGAGATGTAGCAAATTGATATTATTAAGAGGGTGAGGCATGGTGGAATGAGGATGTATGTTCATAAATCAATAGGTGACCATTAAGCCACGCTCAAGAAAGTCCCTTTTCCTAGTAGTGAGTCTGTTGTCCCTTTGCCTTGCTGAGTCACAGGCTCATCATCCTGTCTTGCCAAATGCAGAGGTGCAGGCAGCATTTATTGCTCAAATTGGTTGGGCTCTTTAGGAGGAGGGCTGGGCTCAGGACCAGGAGGACCTGATGTATTGCCTGTGCTTCTAACACTGCACTTGGCACCTTTCACTTGGAAAATCTTGCAAGTAGATGTAAATTCAGCAGTGCAAACACAGTGTTGGAAATTCATTTTATTTGAGGGTTAAGGGAATACTTAAGTTAAAAATTATGCAAACCCATTGGCAGTAATTACTATAGTCACAGGATTTTCAAATGTGAGGTGTAGTTTTGTATGTTTATATATGTGTGTGTGTAAAATGAGTAATATAGAATTTTAAAGCTAATAAAAGAATAGTACTCCATTGTCAGAGGATAACATTTAAATTAGAAAAAATTAAACTTATTAAGAAATGGTTAACTATGATTTAGAATTCATACCAATAATCATTTGTAACAGTCTTTTCCCTAGTTATAATAATTGTGTTCTCACTGTAGAAAATTCAGAAGTTTAAGAAAAGCATAAACAACAAAATTAAAAGCAGACAAAAATGAAGCAGTGGCTACCCCTTGACATGATAATGAATGTTTTCTTCTAGACATTTCTATTATTAATTTATTAATAATCTGAAAATCTCCATTCTACTGGTGATACAATTGGGGTTTTGTAGCTGTTTTTTTAAATGCTATTTTTAATATTTGAAAATTCATCCCCCTCAAAATGTCTCCCACACCCCTTTCTAGTCAATTTCTTACCCACCCCAAGCCTTGGTGACTCCAATTAAGGTTAGATTTAAATCTCTATACTCTTGTTTTTTTCAGAATATCACAGTATTTTGTGACTAGCTTCTTTCACTTATGTTTTTGAGATTCTTCTATGCAGTGGCATAAATAAGAACTGCATTTCTTTTTATTGCTGAATAAAATCTCATCGTATGATGTATAATGATATGTTTATTCAGTTATAATTTTGGGAATTTGCTGAGCTTTTAGAATCTGTGGGCTTAAGTCTTTCATTCATTTTGGAATATTCTTGGTCATCATTTTTCCAAATATTGCTTCTTCCCCAATCTTAGTTCTCTTTCCTTCTGGAAATAAAGTTGTAGTTGTTAGTTATTTGATTGGTTTCTTGTACTATGTTTGCTCTGTTCTATTCCTTCCAGTTTTTTTTTCTTTGCACCATGTTTCAATTTTTTTTTTCTGTTGTCTTCTGCTATGTTGCATTTTTTTCAGGGCCTTGGATATTTGTGGTTATATCATCATAAGACTTGTGCACACAGAACTGGAGACTTTATTCCTAGCCTTCTTTTACTTGGTTAATTCTTAGTAACCCTCTAAGTTCAGCTTCTCAGGAACGCCTACTCTGATCTCCAAGATGAGAGCAAATTCCCCATTCTTGCTTCCAAAGCAAGAAAAACCTTCCCCTTTGAGTACTAGCCAAAGTTGCCATTTTGCTGGAATTTTATTTAACTGTGTTTGCCCTCTCATCTAGACCTTGAGCCTCACAGGGCCAGGGTGATGATAACATTTTGTTTACTGTAATTCCTTCATCTGTACCTGGTGCCTGTGAAATCTTGGAAGATGACTTGAAGGCCAGCTCTCTGAAACTGTTCAGGTTGCCTCATCGAGTATGTTTGCCAAGCTTCCCACACACAGTGCTGGTCTTGACAGTAACATTCATGATGTTCTTCGTCAGCTGACTTCAGAGCTGAGGATCAAATCATTTACAAAAGAGCAACTTGAAAAGTTTCTGCAAAAGCATGGATAGAAGACTTAGCTGGAAGCAGGAAAAAAGTTCAAATACAACTGTAATAGAGAATCCTGGACTCATGGGAAACTGCTGGATCTTTTGGCTGAATTCTTTGTTATAAACTTCTAATTTTGTGGGTTGACCTAGCAATTTTCATTTCTGAGAAACAACTGAACCAATTCTCTGTTCTCTTAGTTTCCAGAGGAGGTTCTGTTGTTTGTGATTCCCATGAAGTTGTTCGACCTCTTACTTTCACTACTATCTTCAAGAGGGAATAAGATTTATTTGTTGTTTCTTCCTTTTTCTCCTTCTGCCTTTTTTCTCTCCCCTCTTTTTATATATCTCCATTACTGGAGAGGACAAGAAGTATATAACTCCAAACAGTGGGGTTTGTACTAAATTAGAATTTCAGCTTAGGCAACTCTTTAATGAATTCCAGAGGACAGAGTTTGAACTGGGTGAGAAAGATGAGTGGGATTTCTCATATAATACATATAGTTGCACAGGAACTGGGAAACTTTCCACATTTCCATTAACATATATATGAAAATTTGTGAATCTAGAGATAATAAGGATAGGAAGAAGTTATGACTAAAAATAGTGAACATGTACTTCTCACATGCTTCATCTATTTAATCCTCCCACATATCAGAACAAGAAGAAATTGTTATCCATTTATAGAGAGGAGCTACTCAGTGTGGAACATCTCAGGAAGATGGAGCATAAAACTGTGGAGGTTGTGAATGGTGCTTCTTTAATTAACATTAGTCTTATTTTTAGGGAAATTATACTTGAAACAAATTGAACTTGCCAATGCAAAGCTGTGATCAAGTTCTTCTATTGTATAAAACCTCCTAACAGTCCCCCCTTTTCTAACCTAAAACAAGTAAATTTTACATGTCATGTGATTTCCCTCCCAGATCACTTTGCTGTTCTGGAACACACTAGTAATTTCAAAAGAATAGTGTTTCTCAAATGAATTTTACCATGGAATGCATTTTCTCCTGGAGCATCTTCTGACTTCCCAGTGACCTTGGACATGCCTGCTTAAAATATAAAATTTGAGTAGCTAAGTCTTGTTTCTCAAAATTAGCATGCAACTCTCCCAGGTCTCTTCCATCTGTAAGATTTGACAGGCTTTTTAGATTCCCAAGCTCTTTGCCTTGTTCCCCAGGTTGTGGAATTAACGGAGTAGATTGTGGGTACTTTGTTACCTGCCCCCCCCCCCCGCCCCGCCTCAGCCTCCCCAGCCTCACCACATAGGCCTGATTTCTGTCCACTGGCACTGCATTTCCTTGTCTGAGGGCTTTGTCTGGCCCCTGGAGCCCATCTACCCTCAGGTGCTGCAGGCCAGTATGCCAGAACATGAACAGCTCTTCACAACATCTCTCAACACAAAAATCCTGACTCCCTTGCCCATCAGAAGGTGTGTGCTTATCCGGTCTCCCAGTGCCCATAAGAGGTCAAGCTGCAGCATCCACAGTGGACCTCCACTGGCCTGGTGAGCATGCCTGTCTTACCTCCCTCCTTCACCAGTGATTCCTAGGGTCACCTCCCAAATGCTTGTATTTAAATCCTGGCCATGAAGTAGGTTTCTGGGGAAACCCAAGAGGATACTTGGAATCTTAACAGGTTCCTTTCACAGGCTTATTCAGAAGGTACCTACGCTGGTTCCTGAGAGAAGGATTCAACTCAACAAATAGCAGCTCCCAAACAGGAGACTCATGTGTCACAAGGACAGAGCCTTGGCTGGAAACTCAGCAATGGGAATGCAGCTGCCTGGTTTCAGATGCTAATTTACAGCTCCCACACCTCAGGGCTGAGGCAACGTCTAGCACTAAAGCAAACAGTGTGACTGAGGCTCTGCAGGGCCTGACAACCACGGCCAGAATCTGTGTGTCACTTTGCTAGCTGCCCTCATGACACGACATAGTGCCACTTAGAGCAGCTCATGGTTGAATGCAACAGCCATAGCTGCAGTAATCTGCGGGCATAATTGTGGGGGATCTAGGTAAAGAGACAGGTGAGAAGTAAATTAGAATCCTTGCATATTGTATTTAACTTGGAGCCAGTGTTAATATGCTGTGGCAGAGAAAGCAGATTTTACTGTTTTGAAACATCCACATAACAGCAGGGGGTAGGGTTTTATTGGATTCCTCATAATGGCCAAGCTATTAAACATCAAGCAGGAACTGCTTTTTTTTTTTTGGCCTAACCTGAGATTTCTGCAGGGAAAAGAGACATAACTACAGGCAAGTACAAGATGTCATCCTCAAAACAAATCCAGCCCTAGAGTGGCATGTCTCATGATTAATACTGACGGTCAGTACCCCCAACCTTAGTGTGGTCACAGGAACAGCTGAGCCAGGAAACACAATATGAGCAATATGTGATTAATGAGGAAACCCAATCCACTGGGAAATGCTGCTGGAGGGGAATGAACCACAGGGTTTGCCAATGTAAAAGGTCTAGCCCCGCACAGCTCCTGCTGACAAAATCTATTATCATGCTGGAAAGAATGCATGAATGGTGGATAAAGGGGCTCCTTTTATTCCTCTTGGTTAAGGATGGTCTGCTGCTCTTTAAAAACAGGACACAGAGAGATTTCAACAAAGGCCTCAAGGCCATGAGCTGAGTGTGGGGGTCATTGGCACGGTGCCTGCTTCAACTTGACCCAAAGACTTTTCAAGCCAAACCTTGAGTTTGTGTGCATTGGGAGGGGTTTCTGTACTTCCACTGGGTTCTGGAAATGTAGATAATTATAGAATAAAGAAAGAATGGGGGTGGGAGGGAGTAGTTTTAGTGGTCCCATATTTATAAATGCCACTTGGAAAAGAGTCCATTTGTTAAAAAAATTAATTTTATTATAAGTTTCTAAATACAGATTGCTACTGAGTTAGGTCAGGATTAACTTGTGTTTGTATGAGTCTTTGGTTGGTGTCTGCTTATTTCATGGTATATGAGAATCCAGATGATAGGTAAATGAACCTGTTAACCCAATTTATGTGGAAATATAAATTTCTCCCTGCTTTCCCCTACCTCAAATTCTGAGTTTCAGTTTCTTTTCAATTCCAGCTTGGTTCAAGTAAATATCACATTTGGGTGATGGCTTTGCTGTCAAAGGCCTACAAGGCAGCATCTATTATGCTTTTTATCCTTGATGGAAGATAAGTCAATGATTTGATATCATGTTATACTGTCTTTTCTCTTCAATCCAAACCAGTTTGCCTCAAATAAAATTCTGAATTTCATGTTCAAATAATTCAACTCATAACTTCAGACTGCAGATATTAAGAGTCTCTCACTATCAAATTTTGAAAACATGACAATTACATTTGTACTTGGCTAACAGATTATTAACTCAGTGTCTCATTTACAACTGTATTAAACTTTCTTGAGAACGTTATACTTGAGATTCTTTCTAATGCAGTAAAACAAGAAAAAAATGTGTATGAAGTAGAAGAGCAAAGCTGTGTTTATTTGCAAATATAAAACATGTCTACTGATATAGAAAATCCACAAGAATCTATAATTATTAGAACTACTAAGGTGTTTGGCAAATTTACTAGACAAAAATATCAGCATATAGAATTAATTAGCATTTTTATACATTGAAAATAACTATTTAGAAACATAAGAATAATAACTACTTAGGAGAATTCATTTGGAATAGCAATAAATAAATAAGTCATAATAACAATGAATAAATAAATAAATAAAATACCTAAAATATATCTCACAAAAGATTCATAAAACTTCTGGACTGAATAGTTAGACAGGTACAAAATATGCCATAATTGCAATAGTATTATAATAATAATTTCATCAAGTTTTTTCCATAGAACTTGAAAAGCTTACTTCAAAGTTAATATTATATAGACAAACAGCAGCATTTTTTTTTAAAGAATAAAGTAGGAGGACTTAATATAACTGTCATGAATTATTTTAGGAATGCAATAATTTATATTCTGGTACTTTTACTGTACAGGGGGAGCCAAGTAAACCAGTGGAACAAAATAGATAGGTACCAACTAGACAGGCATCTATGAAAACTGAAGGTAAAACAAACAAGCAAGAACTTGACAATTAAAACTGGACTTGGACAATATACATGGTGTCACATTCATAACTCTTGTTTTCTCAACCACATTGTAATGTGGCAATGAACACCCTCCCTTAAGAACAAGAAATAACCTCTTGAAAACCATAGTAATTTCTCCCAGTTCTATCATCTACCCAGGTACAGATTTAAAAAGCTCCAGGCTGGAAACACTGCTTTCAACCTCTAGTTTTTTCCATTACAGATGTCTGAGCAATAATTAAATTGAAATGACAGCAGAGAGGAAAATTCTAATGTAGCAGTAACTTCATTTTCCTGGCTGCTCTTAAAAAGTAAGAGTATAATTTGAACAATAAATCATTAAAAAAAATATGAACAACTGAGTTTTTTCCTTCTTGCCTGGGACAGACTCCTGGTCTCTTTCTCAATTAAGCTTTTCTCCTTTTTATGCTAGATTGCTTTTTTCCTAATGTGTTTAAGATGCTATGACCCTATGTGGAAAGTGAAGGAAAGCATAAGCAGTATTGCTTTTCAAATGTCCCTAGGAAACCCAACTCGTGCTCTGAAATGGAACTTCCAAGTGCTCCACAGCATCCACCAGGCTCTCATCAGACTCAGACATCTGCAACATTTCAGTTTCAAAGCATCTGATTTTTCTTGTCTTACATTGGAGACTTTTTCTTTTTCAGTAACGCTGGAAAATTTTGAGTAAGGTGATCATAGCTGGCAAAGTAAAGTAGGGAATATTTAGTATTGGTTTAAATTTTACTAAAATGTGAACTGTTAAAATGAGAACTATTAAACCTAGTTTATTATATTATCCATTTAGGAAATACTGATATTTTCATTCCAAATTAAATTTAGATTCTAATCAACTGTAATTCTAAATACAGTATTTTTGTTCCTGGGTTTGGAACTCAGGATCTTAATTCAACTTATGATCCCTGAAGTCTCAAAGTGAATGAGAAGCAGTTATCAATCTAGGTAAATAACACATGGCCTGAAAGGAATGATTAAACTCTAAAAAAGAAGATGGTGAACATGTAGGAAAAAGAAATGCCTTTAATAAAGAAACATTAAACACGCACAGCATTTGATTCTTATTTGGAATATCGCACAAACTGCTAACGTTTGGCATGTAATTGATTCACTAATAATCATTGATACTCATATTGATACTAATATCAATTAAAGTATTCATACTGATATTCATTGGTGTTAATTGATATTCATCAATTCATTTTAATATTGATATTCATTGTGCATAAGTTATGTCACATTATAAAAACCCTCAAGAGAACCTCTGAGGTTGCAAAATCAGCATGCAGTACGAGTGATTTTTCACCATAAAATTGGGTGCGAACTGTTATCTGAGCAAATAGACCATACATTGTAATGATTTAGATTTTGGTTAACTTTCTCTATTTTTTAAAGCAATTTTTCACTTTATTGTTTTTTGAGTAAGAGCAAATTCGACATTATGATATCCTGTAATCAGTTAAGCAAATTCCCAAATAATGGAACTCATTGTTTTTCCAGAAGGAGAAAAACATCTCCATTATTGGGATACTAGGTCCTGTCTGGGGTTTCAGCCAACATCATCCCTGGTGGGCAGCATCATCCCATGCCTGTAATTCCCTCTCCCTTAATTACAATATATTTTAAAACTTAATTACATAAATGCTAGCACAAAGGTAAAAGCTGTCAAACGCAAACTTTATAAATGTAGCATTTTTTGTTTTGGTTCAAACTAGAGAATCTACCTGCAGAAGCCAGGAGAGTTGCAGGCAGTGGGACAGTATTCTCTACTGAACCATCTGTTTTTTATCCCAGGAATCATGGCAGTTTCTATTTGGTGTCACTTGGCTCACCCAAGGCTAGTGCAAAGTCCAGGCCCAGTGTTCTCTCGGCAGCTCCCACTGACTTCCTCAGTGTGTGCAGTCTGAGAGTACCTGGTGGCTAGAACTCTCCTTTTCACATGGGCTTTTACGCTCACAGACATTTTATGGAAGATAAATCAGAGAACAGCATGGGATACAGCTATTAGCAAAAATATAAAATGCCCATTCTGTCTCATCCTTTGGCAGAGGCCTTTATTGGTAAATAAGGGTAGTGTAACCTGGGGTAGGGGTGGGAGTATGTGGTGTGTGAGAGTGAGAACTTCATGCCCTAACTTCAAATGTGGTTTATTTATGCCTTATATATTTAAAAGCCCCCAGAGTCACAAAGAAATCACATGTTTAATTAAGGACATTCCCTTTTATGATTTCCTGAAGCCAGTGATATCATGCACAGGGATTTAATAAAAGTTCAGGGGATTTTATTTAAGGACTGATCGTTTTTTCACACAATTGAGCCTGTTTCAGGAATTAATGTCTTTGATTTTCAGAGATTTAAATCATGATTGCCCTTCTTTTAAACCAATAACTAAAGAAAATTTTGCTAATTTGAGCTTAAGTAATATAGGGTTCTGTTGAGTGCTTCAATTAGTCATCAATCAATATATCTAGCTGTATTTACAATGTAGTAACTATGAATATGAAGTTATTTAAAATGAACTTTATTTAAAATCAGGCAACATTATACATTTGGTTTTTCAGTCACTCTAGTCACATTTCAAAAGCTCAGTAGACAAATGTAGTTAGTGGTAGGTATAATAGACACACAGATAAAACATTTCCATCATTGCCAAATGTTCTGTTGAGTGGCACTAATGCTTGAAGGTGGATAGACCACACAGAAGGGCACACTATATATATGGAGGCTGTCAGCCCTTGGAAATGGGCAGCATCTATTTCACCAGATGAACACTGAAAGGTGATGTCCTGCCAAGAAGAAAAAAGGGGGCAAAGTCAGTTCCAACATGGAGGTATGGAGTTCAAGACTGAATAATTCTTGGCAAGAGGGTAGACCCTAATTCATTCACTATAGAGCAAATGCAAAGCTAAAGAAATGGGTGATACCAAAGTCTAAAGAGCAAGACAGAATAAAAGAGAAAACATCACACACAATTTTAACAATTTTCTAAATAAATGCATTAGTTTATTTCTGCTGTAACAGATTATCTCAAACTCTCTGTTTATAACAATATGTCTATTAGTTTTAGAGGTCAGTGTCTTATGGGGTAAAAATGAGAATATTAGAGGGGTTGTTTCTTCTGGAACCCTACTTTCCCTGGTCATATCAGCACAGTGACTTTTGCCATTTAAGGTGGCATATACATAAGTGTTTAGATGTGAACTTGGGATTTAGATGTGAACTTCTTTGGAGAACACTTTATTCTGCCTAGCTGAAGTGGGGTAACAGCACACTTGAATGCCTGTGACCACATGAATATTTATAATATAGAGGCTAAGAAGCTTTCAAACTATAAGAAAATACTTATTAATTATATTCCACCTAGTTCCAAAAAGGAGTTACCAACTTATGACAATATGCACATACAAGAGAGAGCTTCAGTTATAAGCAGGGTTAAAGAAGTTCTTCTTTAGAACCCTTAAAGAACTATCTTTAACCCTGCTTAAAGAAAGATGGGTCAAGATAAGAACACAATGTAGGAAGCAATGATATTGAGAAAGAGGGGAAAGAACTACTAAGAGACACACACAGAAGCAATTTGTGTGTTGATCTAAGTCTGTTTTGGTCATTTATAAAATTAATGATATTTTTACAATGGAAAAAAATGAATCATTAATAGAAGTCTAATTATGTTTCTATTAAAACAAGACAAGTAATTCTTTCTGGAGTCCACAGAAATATAAAACAATTATCGATGTCCTGTACAATGACTCTTCTTTGGATGTTAGAATTTTATAAGTCTTCTTGCAATTAAGACCCTTTATTTAGACTCTCAGGATAACAAGTTCTTAAAAAAATAATTCATAACAAGTATAATTTTTAAAAAAGTTCTTCAGGGGTGTAATAAAATGAACTCTATGGACCTGGCTTCTTTCTGATCTTCCTGAGTCAGGATAGTTTAGCAAACCTAGACTATCTAGGAACTGATCCTTCAATTTTTTTATGCTGTTTCTTCTACTATAGTTTTTTAAAATAAATCTTGGGCACAGGTCAACGTGGTGTCTCTTTCCCCAGTAAATGTCAGCATGCATTATTTTATATTATCAAGTCAGTATAACAAGAATCTTGTTGATCCTAAATAGTACATTCTAACTCTGCCTGGAAGATAAATGATACAGTCTCTGTTGACAGAGGTTTTAGGGAACACAACTATAACATTTCTCCAGGTCATAGGAAACTATTAGTTATTTGTATTTTCTCTACTCTCTTCTCTCCTTTTACCTCCCTACTTCCCTGTTTATCGTTTTTCTCTTAGCAATTGTTTTCCTTCCCTTCCCCATATCATTTTCCTCTTTTCTTTATGCTCTTTATTTTTCCCTCTCCAAACACAATGACAATTGAAGACTGTTTTAGAAAATTTGAAGACCAAGACACTATATCATATTATTTTCAAAGGAAATTGTTTTAAATGATATGTCAAGAGTATACTTCAAGGTGAGTCCAGAGCACATTTTATTTATTTACTTATTTATTTTTAAAGATTTTATCTATTTATGCATACAAGAACTGGGGTATAGGCCAGACGCACGGGAGGTGAGAGGATTCACCAGACAGAGTGGGGAACAGAACAGGCAGATCAACTGAAACACACTGCTGAGGGGAGTAGCGGGCACAGCAGGAGAGGTCTGCTGTGCCATGTGGGTCACCTCCCTGGCTGGCAGCAGGGATCGAACTCGTGCTGCAGTGTCTGTGGTCTGCTTCATAGTGCATTGCTTAATCCACTGCACCACCAGAGAGGGCTCCAGAGCACATTTTAAACTCAAATATATAAGGTAACATATCTCACCACAGTTTTATTCCCATTGATCTATACAATGTAAAAAGGAAGAGATAACACAAAATCCATGAAATTCCACATTGACTCAGTGAATGAGGCTTTCTTATTCTAAAACATGTCAATTATATAATAGGGCAGCATGTTGGAGTCTGATGGGTAGGGTTTGTGCCAAGTGAGAAATCAGATGCTGCTGACAGTCTATGCACCTGGTATCTGTAACACTAAACCTTGTGACCAAAGAGTGGTCCCTTTGTTCAGCCCAGTGTATGATTTTCTAGTTATAATCATGACACTGTCTTTATGTCCATCTTCCTGGGACTTGGATGGCATTGAAATCACTTCACAGAATGCTTCAGGAGGGAGCTATAAAATTTTCATGCACAATTTAGAAATATTTCATGATGGAAAATCTAAAAAATATTTGTAAACTTGGAGGGATTTTGTTAGAAGAAACAGGAGAAGCATAAGGGTTTGTAAGTCTTTGTATGGCTAACATACAAATGGAAGAAACACTTCAAGTTGCTGAGTGTGTCCTCAACACCCTGCAAATAAGGAGGTGGGAACTAAAACAGAGGCAAGAAAAAAGATAAGAACCTAAAAGGCTAGCAAGATATGAAAAGAAATTTGCCATATTTAGTTATTAGAGAAAGAACTGATTGCTAGTTAGTAACTAATCAACTAGCAGCTATAAAACAACAAGCTGAAAAGTGGTTTCTGGTTAATTAAAGGGCAGAAGTGCCCTTAGATGTGTCATCAGAGTGGTAAATGGAACCATAACCTGTAGTGTGGTTTTCTTTTCCACTGAGGTCCTGGTTGTCCTATTGTCCAACACTACAAATTGTCTCTTAATTCATGGTCGCCAATTCCATTCATGTAAACTGTACAACCAAAACGACAAATGCACACAAATAAATAAAACAATCAAATACAATATAAAACACAGCATCCCTTTCTTCAACCTCAATGTTTGAGCATCATCCCCTCATAATCTGATAAATATATACTTAAAAATAAAATCCTTTCACATCTGAAATATATTCAAGAGTGTTAGAACAATGATCAGAACAAGCAACTTGCAAATAAAATTTGTTATACTTTTCTATATTGGAGATTTATTTTTACAATGACTCAGAGTCTTCTATAGATTATTAAAATGTCACTTGTGAATTTTTTGAAAATTCTCTACTTGCCCTCTATACTCATTTAGTCAGCAGGTTTTATATGTATTAAGCTTCTACTTTCCTTGGCACGATCTTCTTTAACCCAGATATTGTGTGCCAAATTCAATTTCCCCCTTTTTGACTGGGATATGGTCCAAACCACCATCTTAATATATTTATGAAAATATTTTTAAATGATTATCAGTGTTGCCTTTCATGAGAAAATTGCTTTTTTGGTGACTTAAGGTTTTTTTCTTTTTTCCAGTTGGAATTGTTGGCCCAAAGAAGATGCTGAAAAAGTAACTCCTGGTTAATCAATGACTTATTCTGATTCAGGGGTTATATTAATTATTACATACATACTCTCATTAAAAATCAATTTATTCAGGAACACAGTTCTGGTTATTTGCTATATCTCAAAGCTCTTGGGTTACAGCAACAAATCAAACAAAATTACTGTCATCTTGGAGCTCACTTTTTAGTGGAGGCAACAGGCTGTAAGAAATTATATGTTTTATCAGGTGGTGGTAGGTGTGAAGTGAAAATACAGAGGGTAAGTAGACAGAAAAATAAGGGGACACAGGGGGTACTTTCAATACACTAGAGAGGACAACTGAATCAAGTGAGATAGACGGACATAGGGGAGAAGTACAAATATCCTGAGGTGAGAACTCAAGTTATTGGAGGTGATGGAATAAGGGAAAGAACCAAGAGAAAACAGAGAAGTAGGAGGGTCTAGCTTGGAGTGGTCTAAGCTATGGCGAAAACATTGTATTTTTAGTTTGAGAGACAGGAATTCCTGACAGAGTTTGAGTAAAGGAACTATAATTTCAAAAAGCAGTATAGTTGCTGTATTTGAAAAGCATGAACATTGTGCATCACATACAAACATACTGAAAGGAAAGAAAAAGGATAGAATCAGGAAGAATGTCAGGAGGCTACTGCAATAACCTTGGTAAGAAATGACAGAAGCAGAGGATGGGTGTTGAGAAGAGTTCAGGCTCTGAAAACAGTCCAAAAATAGAGGCACAAATATTTAATGATAGAAAGAAAGGCGTCAAGGAAGGTAGTACTCAAGGATTTAGGCTTCAACAACTAGAAAGAAGTAGTTACCATTTACTGAAATGAGCATGTTGGGGGAAAGGCCAAATTTGAATGAGTAATCGGGAGTTCAGCTTTGGATATGTAGGTTTAAGATACACAGTACACTTAAAAATTCAGGAAAATAAGCAAACCTGGAGTTCAGGATAATAAGAAGATGGAAGATTCATCATGCTTTGGGATTCATTGGGTATAAATGGTATTTACTAGAAGAGATTATATAGTGTGTATAAATAGAGAAGAGAGGTGCTTTGAGAATTGAATTCTGTAACACTCCAACTCTTGAAGCTTTCAGAATCAAAAGAATCCAATAAGGAATACAAGAAGATGTAGGCAGTGGCAGACAAAAACTAGAAACAAGTGGTGGTCTGAGCATTAAGTGAAAAATTAGTGCTTCAAGGAGAAGAGAATGCTCAGTCAGCATAAAGACAGTCCATAAAGAAAGATGAATGAGAAACGAGTGTTGGATTGGATTGACGCACATTTGAGTGAAGTGGTAGGGTCAAAGTCCTGATTGGAAAGTGCTTAGAGATAATATAGACAATGAATTTAGAAAAAAATCTTTGAAAAATTTTTACAATCAGAGTAGGGAAGTGTGGCAAATAGAGTGGTGATGCCAAGGGAGCAATTACAATATGCCTGAATATTAACTGGAATAATCAAATTGATAGAGAATGAATGATTTTGAGAGAAGAGTACTCAATGGCAGGAGTGAAGCCCTTGAATACTTGTGAGGGGATGGAGTTAAGTGTAGGTGACAGGGACAATCACTCTTAGAACAGGAGGTAAGTGGGGTATATGGGTATAGATGTAGGAGGTGGAAACTTGTAAATTTTCTCATACTAATGCTCTTTACCCTTGAAGTAAGAAGTTTTTACTTGAGAAAAAGAAATGGGAAATACATTTTTGTGGTTTGGGGATAGAAAAGAAATTTTGAAATAATAGATTCAAAGATTGATAGCATGAGTAGCCAGGGAAATGTGTAGAACTCTGGCCAGCTCATGAATGACAAATTTAGGATGAACACAAAGAGCAGGTACAAGGCCATTGGATTTAATCAGGTGTGGCTAATTGAAAGGAGCTAAGGACACTACAAGAGACTGATTATGGTTTTAGAGCATGGGATCAAAGTTGGGTCTAGAGGAAGTAAAAGACATGAAAAGGTAAGAAGCAGCAAAACATGGGGAGAGGATTAGGTTGGGGGGCAAGAGATTATTTTAATTTGGGGCCTAAAATTAGTGACTTGAAAAGATAGGAAATGGCATTCAGAAGGTGAAACATTTGAAATTAAGATTTACAGAGGAGGCACACTTAATGATAATGACAAGGTCTAGACTGGGATAATCACTGGAGTGGGTGACTGAGGTGGGTGTGGAGGATGACCTCATAGGAGGTAGAGAGGAGGGAGGAGAGTTACAGAATTATTGGGAGAATTCTGTATGTGGACACTAAAATCTTTAAGAACCTTAACAGAAGCAACAGTAGAAAGATGGTGAAACAGAGAATAAACTAAAGTCCTTAAGAAATAAGGGAGACTGAGTAAAGGATCCAAAGATGACTGCTTCAGGGAGAAATATGTGGTATAGTTTTAGGACCTGGCAAAAGAGCTGAGATGTCAGGGGAATATTTGTGGAAAAGAGGGTAAATGACCCAGAAGAAGCACTTGCCTCTTCTCACCTCAACCTCAATGGTGTTTTGGGGAGGGCTAGAAAGAGGGATTATAATAAAAATAAGTAAATAAACAATAGCCCTTAAGAATATTGTGAGGGAAGCATTTCTTCAGAAGAGAGCCAGGCTTGGGTTACATACAACCAATTCTCATTTTTCATTGTAATTGTTTATGTTCTACAAAGTTGTTGTGAACACTAGGCTAACAGTACTGAACCGTTTCTCCCAGGAGAAATACGAGATTAGGTCCCTGAAAGCCTTTGCTCATGAAATTGTCATCAACTGACAAATACAAATCTGTTTTATGTGTATTTGTATTTCTTTTTTAAAGAAAGTCTTTGATCAACAGCATTTCATTATAATGAAAAAGAGAAAAAAGAACCTCATCCAATGTTGGTAGAAATAGAGTTGTTACAGGACTTGGTTTTGTTGTATGTATGTCATTTTACTTAAAGTTGCAGGTTCCAGGGATCTATGCATGAAGTTGAGTGAGGCCTCATTCAGATTAAACTCACTATAATTCAGGCTTGAGCGAAGATATTTAATGTACCTATTTTCTCTACTCTTTCAAATACCAGACTATGTTGAGAATAATTTTAAGCAGTGAAGTAACCAATAAAAATGAAAAATATGTCAAAAATAGCACTAAATAGACTACAATAAAATACTTGCTTATAGTGTGAGTTGAAGCAAGAAAGTGCAGTCACATTGTTTGACTTTATATGACAATCTGTATGGGGACTTAAATTTTTCATTGCTCTTATATTCACAGGTGACTATATAAAAGCAGTGCAAATGTTGGCTTTGATTTACAAATACATTTTATCAAGTTTACAAATTTGCAAATATAGAGTCTGAAAACAGCAAGGGTTGAAAGGGTTGACTCTAGGTAAAAGTAGATTCAGAAAAGATGTTGAATCATGGAGGAAACTGTTATTAACCTGGAATTCCAGCAGAGACAGAAGGTCGCTTACAGAATATCAAAGGGGCTTGAAATATGGTGAGATTATGGCACATACATGTAGAACCATATGTGGATAAAAGGGTCAGGGATGATGGATGATGTGTCCTTGGACTTTTTTGACACTTCTGTGATAAAGATGAATGAAGAAATTGATGGTGCCTGGGGGGCGGGGTATGAGTTAGTTTAATAAAAATTTTGCTTTTGACATAGAAATCTTTGGGCCTTTTCCCATTTTTATTTAATACAATGCCATTAATTCTTTTTCCTCATCTTTTTTATCTTCCTTCTCTTTGTTTTACAACAGCATCCTCAGAATTGCCTAAATGGCAAAGGGGTCAGAAAAAAAGGGGAGGTACTCAGAAATCAATAATTTCAAGGAGTGGGTTCAGCATTGTGGGATAATGCTCAAGGGCTCCTGGGCCGTCACAGCTCCTTGGGGAGTATGTTGTCTGCTCTTGCTGCTGCGGCTAGAGTCAGAAGAACAATCGCACCTACCTTCCTTCCACCTTCATATCTCCTGTAAGCCTGCCATTGTTAGAACCTGAATTGAAACACTGAATTGACTTCTTTGGTAAAAGAATGTGGGAAATACTATTTTCCACCCCTCAAACGCAGAGGAAGGTTGGAATGACCAATGGTGATGAATGCCTAGAGATAATACATGACATACTCTTGACTTTCCTTTTTCCTTCACACACTCCCTATTCAGACACATTGGGGAATCCTTACAGGTATTTAAAATATAGGCAGAATAAGATCAATTCTTATTATTTTACTTGTTATTATTCTGATTTGAACCTAATTTTTTTTTCATGTGATTGTTATCCTAATTCTCCTCGTTTCATTTGTACTTGCTCCTTACAATCTATCCTCAACACAATGGCCAGATTGAAACTTTAACCATAAATTAGATCATGTCCTTCATCATCTCGAAACTCTGTAATGGAACTCCTCTTCATTTAGAATGAAAACCAAAGTCCTTGACAACATATTCTGAACTAGAATTAGCTCTAACCTAATTTCCTTTACTGTCCTTGTCACTCACTGTGATCTGTCCACATTATTATCCTCACTGTTGCACAGAAATTCTAGTCCATTCGTCCTCAGGTCCTTTGCACTGGCTCCCCACTATTTGAAGTGATCTTTCCTAGGATATTCATACAGTTACTGCTTCAAATCTTCAAACCTGTTTCACCTTCTCAGAGAAGACTATTCTGACCTCTTTTTTAATACTGGAACTCCTTGCCTGCTCCTCAGCACCTCTTAGTACTTGTAATCTCTCTCACCTGGTTTTACTTTATTATAACACATAAGTCTCTTAACATAATCTAAAATTTACTAATTTACTATATTTATTGTTTATTGCCTATCTAGCCCTACTGAACTTTAAGGTCTACGGAGGGCAGGAATATTTTTTTAGCTATTTAAAAAAATATATTATTTATTTATTTTTGCCTCCACCAAACCAACTGTGCTAATATCCCATCTGTACCCATCCCCCATACTCTCCATTCTTTTCCCAATTTCCTCTGGTAACCATTGTCTTCTTTTTTTTTTTGTGAGTTCAGGTTTTTATTTCTTCTATTGTTTATGTGTAGTTGTTTTTTTCAGTGTTTATATTTCTCAGATGAATGAAAACATCTGAAATTTTTCTTTCATGTTTTGGCTGATTTCACTTAACAAGAACAAGCTCCTCCGTTTTGTACTAAATGTCACCATTTCATTTTTCTTCACAGCTGTATAATAGTTCGTTGAATATATGCTGCACAGTTTCTCTATATATTCATGTATTGAAGGGCACTTGGGTTGGTTCTATGACTTGGCAACTATAAACAGTGCTGCTATGTACCTAGGTGTAGCTAGATCTTTCCACGTTAATTTTTGGTGTTATTTTGATAGATACTTATAGAGGTATTGCTGGGTCAAATGGGATTTCTGCTTTTATTTTCTTGAGATGTATTGTCCATACCATTTTCCACAGGGGTGTGCAAGCTTGTATTCCCAACAGTTGATGAAAGTTCTATTTTCATCACAAACTTGCCAACATTTTTAATTCCACTCTTGTTATGGGCCATTCTCACAGGATGAGGTGGTAACTCAGTGTGTTTTTAACTGACATTTCTCTTATAAATGATGTTGAACAATTTTTCCATATGTGTAAGGCCATGTGAATGTCTTCTTCAGAGAAGAGTTTATTAAGGTCCTTTGGAAGGCAGGAATCTACTTCATACACTGATGTGTCTGAAGCATCTAAAATAGTGACTATCACATAAGTAGTACTCAACAACAAATATTTGTTAAATAAATACGTGACTAGTGGAACATTCCATTAAGTAGGACAGTAATCAACTTGTGGGAATTGACAATGAACCTACCCAGCCAGAGATGGTTGTGATAGAGGAAAAGAACAGGAAAGTTGGACAGGAGGAGCCATAGGACTAGAAACAGGAAGCTGGAGGTGGGGGTAGGAGTGATTAGCTATTAAACCAGCTACTGAAAGTAAAATTCCTTAGGCCTCAAGGCATAGACTGCTGTTAGAATATCATGGGACGCAGAATGGAGGTGAGGATATGGAGTTTGAGGGCCACTATAGAATCGCTGGTCCCTTTCAAATTCTGCATTGCTATTCAAAAATCAACAGAAATGAACTACTCCAGGGAGGAATGAGCCTCTCCCAAAAACTGTATCAGCCTGGTGTCTACACTGGCATGGGGCAGTCCTTCTGCCTGCTGTGGCCATGCAGGTGCTTCTTTTCACCAATCATTCCCTTTTGTAGAGCAGGAACAGTGGCCCTTCCATCTCCTGCCAAGTCTCTCCTCCTCAAGGCAGCACCTTCCTGCCCGCCATGACTTGTCACCAGGCCACGACTTCTCTTCTCTCAGCGCCCTGAGCAGAGGCAACTTCCTTAAGGCTGCCCACCTGTGACCATACAGTTCTTTTAGCAAACCTGTCCCTTTCGGGGCAGCCCTTTCTGCCTGCATATGTCTATACAGGTGCCCTTTATTCTCTCCATTATAATAACTTGCCACCTTGGATACAGCTAACATCTCTCTGTTGTGGAGAAACTCACCTGGGAAACTTGCCAGTTGTCGCTGAAAGGGGAGCTCTGGTGAAACCTTTCCCAGAGTGAACCCAAGGACTCCACTCTCCAAACCCAACAACTCCAAAAAATGACTTCAGTTGCACAATAATAACCCACAAAAGTCTTTACATCAAAGTTTGAAGTTTTGACATGAGAGTAAGCAGGAATATGACTATACCCTTCTTGCAGTAATTGAGCAATAAAATGAAGTCTAGATTGGTGTTGTTTTTGGAGTTAGTGGGTTTTGAGAGCAGGGTCATTGGGTTCACTCTGGGAAAGGTTTCACCAGAGCTCCCCTTTTAGTGGCACATGGCAAGTTTCCCAGGTGAGTTTCTCCACGAGACAGAAACAGTTATATTTAAGGAGCAGGTTTATTAAGGACAGGGACAGAAGAATAAAGGACACTTCCATAGACACGAGTGGGCAGAAAGAGCTGCCTCAAAAGGGACAAGTTTGCTGAGAGAGGCCTACACTGTTGCAGGCAGGCGGCCTTTTTGAGGAAACTGCCTCTGCTGAGGGAGGTCAATGAAGAGAAGCTCCAGCAGGGTGCGGCTCACGGGCAGGCAGGCGGCTGCTGCCCTGCAGAAGAGGCACCTGCATAGTGACAGGTCGACAGAAGGATGGCTAACCCTTGCTAGTGCAGAGACTGCATTAACCTAGTCTTTTCTTTGGGAGGGGCTCACTTCCTTGTGGAGTGGCTTGCTTGTTGACTTTGAATAAACTATGGGGAATCTAAAAGAGACAGGAGATTCTATAAAGGCCCTGTAGGGTCAGAGAACAATCAGTTCTTTCCACCCTCCCACTGTTAGGGGAAAAGGTAGTCCTAAATGAATTATGGGTGTGAACTCCAAACCCCACTCCAGACCATCAGTGTTCCAGAACCACAAATCCAATAAAATAATTATCGAAAAGTGAATCACTGAAACCTAAGGTTAAAGTTAAGCAGCCAGGCTGGCTATAAAACCAGAGGTGAGCCTTGGGCTCACCCCTTCCTTTGGGAGCAATCTCTCTTCCTCTGGAGCCATCTCACTTAACTCGGAGCCAGCTCTCAACGCGCCATTACTTAAAAAATCTGGTAAAATATTTGTAAATTTGTATCCCTCTCTTTTTCCCTTAGTATTATTACTATTTTATTCCCCTTCTTTCGAAAATAAAACCTGTTAATAACTTTCATCACGTGTACCTGGAGTTGGGCCTTTTTAAAAATCTTCTAAGCCCGCGGGTAAAGGACACAGTGAGGGGAACCCATTTTATAATAGGGTTGCCCTGTAACACCACCACCGTGATGGACACCTGTGGTGCTGCGAGCATTCCAGGGTGAGCTTGCGCAAGTGGGCGTACCTGAGTTTGACACGGGCTTAAATGGGCGGCATCATGAAGACGCCAGAACCAACCAACAGAACCGACAGGACCGACAGTACTGACAAGCAGAAGTGAGAGCACCAATGCGAGCAGCAGCAGTAGAAAGTGGCCGAGAGGGTGAGAGGCACAGGGGGCGGGGAAGCCTGCCAGCCTCCCCGCCCCCTGGCACCCATGCCTGCCATGTACCTGATACCACCTCTATTAATAAAAGCCACCGAGGGCTCCAAGACTCCCTTCCTTGACCCGTCTGCCCAGAACCATCCTGAACTTGCCCTGTGCCACCCTTTCTGGCCACTATAGGCCCTTAATCTACATATCTTCACCTTCAGGTCTGTGTTTCCTGACACCCCCTATAGCAGTTTGATACCTGCTTGATCTTGTGCTCTGTGATATATAGGCTTTGGCTCCTTAAGGATCTTAGTTCCTACAGTTGGGTTAATGGCTGTTAATCCCTTCTGGCCCCACCTTCAGTTCTTGGCATTGTGTGAGCCAGGCTTCTGATCTTATGGCGCCTCCTCTCCAGTTTCTCTATTCTTACCCTCCATCATAACCATGGGCTACCCTTGTGCTTCTATTCCTTACCATGTAGCCATGATTTACACACAGAGACTCATTCCTGTTTTTCATTTACCAACTGTAGGGTCAGAGAAAAGTTATCAGGCTTTTCTGCTCTCTCACAATTGGTATAATGTTGGACACTTGCAGTGCTGCATGCATGTCTAGGTGGGCGTGTGCAAGTGGGTGCACCTGGGCTTAGACATAGGCGTATAAGGGTGGCGTCAAGAGGACTCCAGCAGGAACAGGACACCAGCAGAACAAGAGAAGCAGAAGCAACTGAGAGCTGGGGTTAGGACCTGCCAGCCTCCTAGTCCCCCAGCACCTATGCCTGTTGTGTACCTGGTCACCTCTGAGATAATGATACAGTAAAACTGAAAAAGCCACTGAGAGCCCCAGGACTCCTTCCTTTACCCTGTCTGCCCAAATCACTGAGAACTTGCTCTGTGCCCCTTCCTGGCACTACACCCACTTCTTAAAAAGAAAGGGAAAAACTAGCATTATTTGAGCAAAGATCTTTCTTTCTTCATTCAAATTCTGCTTCATTTTTAGGCACTTCCTTAGTCCTGACTCAGCATTTATTTGTTGAATTTGCTCTTTCACAAAAATGTTTCGGCATCATGGAGAAACTAAAAGGACTTGAGTTTCCTCAAGACAGTTCCAGAGAACTTTTACCTAGAGGGTCACACCTTCCAGGGGCCAGGGGCTGGTGCATCTTTGCAGAAAATTCCTGCTCGTGCTTGTCCTGTGGAAGGAACAGTCCCCAGGCTGCTGACATTTTAAAGGCTTTTGTGAAGGAAAAATAATTTGAAGTGCTTAGCAAACAAAAACTCTGTATAACCCTGTGTCACATTCAAAGTCGAGTTTGACTCTGAGATGCCCATGTTTATGAGAACGGAAAACCGTTATTTAACCTGATGTATGTGAAGAACACATGATGCTGTGAAAACTGAAGAAGCAGGTGTTATGTTCTGTAGCCATGAACTTTGCCTGGGCTCTCAAAGAAAGCAGGAAGCAGGAAGAGTCTCTTAAACATGAAATTTAATTGGTCTCACTATTTTTCAGACCTTTGGCTGGTTTCTTGTCAACATGTGTTCTCCGCTGGCGCAGTTAAGGGAGAGAGGCCTCAGATTTGAGTTTCCCTGCCTCGCCACCTACAGGAACAGTGGTGATGAGGCAGTTTTTAAAATAGGTTCTTTTAAGTAGGTTCAGGACCCAAGTGAATGTGATTGATCATATTAACATAAGACAAAAGAAATGAACTGAGTAAGAAGATCTCAGGTCTCTGTGCTTGTGGGAATCCTGGTGTTTGTGATTAAAAGAAGTTCATCAAAGTGCCATTCTCCTCCTCAGCAGTCAGTCCTGGACTGGAGATGAAGAACCACCTAGAAACCAACACACCAAGTAATTTAAATAAGCAGGGAATTTTTAGAAACCGATTTTTCAGACTGATATGAAAACCCAAATCTCTTATTTTAGAGAGGAGGAGATGAGGTTGGTCTTGCATAGTTTCTCAAGCTTTTCTGGGTGGGGACAGAGATGAGACAAGTACCCAAGCATCCTAGACACCTGTCACCCAGGTTGGATACCCAAGGACTTGGACATAAACCCCAAGACCACAGGGGGTCCCTTAGCCACAAATTATTTGAATGACAACCTGCAGTCCCTGTATACTCAAGAGGGTCACGGTTCATGTGAACCACAGCTACCTCATACAGTAAGGACTCCCACAATTGTTTTCTCAAAAGCAGAAAAAAAGTACTGGGTCAGCTAAGACAGTCCTGCTTTGGAAAAGATTATGTAAGACCCAAGAATGATTGCCTGTCATTGGCAGGAAAATGCCCTGAGGCCTTTCCTAACGATATTTTACATTTGTATGGCAGAGAGCATCAATTTCATTTTGTCAATTTCATTTTGTATTTATTTATTTATTTCAGTCAATTTCATTTTGTCCTCACAGGAACCTTGAGAAGTGGGTGCTCCTCTCCTGCTGTAGAGGAAGATTTAAGGCTCCCAGCCACAAGGGGGCTCATTTGTGGCTACCTCAGCTGACTGCAAATGAGATCACCTGGTTTCTTCTTTGTTTTCACCTATCCCTTTTAAGAAATATTTTTATTGAAGTGCAGTTGACATGTAACATCAGTTTCAATATTTGTAAACCTTGTGAAATAGTCACCATTGTTGTTAACACCTGTCAAATATGCAATACAGTATTATTAACTATATTTAGCCCCAGGTTTCTTGTTTGATGCTTTCTTCAGTTTGCCATGGTTTGATTCTCACATCCTACAAATTCCATATGAAATAAATGTTCTTTTCCATGTGTTTACTCCTAACTCCGTGGGAAGATTTGAGAGACATTAGTAACTGCTATTTTTCTATTCTTAAGTGCCCATAAAGAAATGACTGTATTTGCTGTGCTTCTTTTCTGGGACCTGGAAAGAATCCAAAGCTGTCATTGTGTTTTCCATTTGGCATTTCTAGACAAACTCTCTGCTGCTTCCTATAGCTGGAGGTCATCCTGCAGAAATCTGGAGTGCCCCTGACAGGTCGCTGTGCATTGCTGCAGGATGGAGAGCTGCAGCTGACAGAGAAGTCTGGATGGGGAAGTAGGTGCCCCATACTACCTGCAAACCCACTCTCTGACATGGGAAGAGTCCCCAGCGAGGGTGCTTTTAAAAAGTAAATCTCTTTCTGCTGATTTGTCATGGAACATTTAAGTAGTGGATAAACTTAGTTATTTTTTCAAATGGAATACAACTTCTTGAAAAAAAATCAACTTGACTTTCCTGAAAATCATAGATCACAGGTTTGAGAAACAACCCTGAATAGAAACATCAAAATAGCCAAAAGTTTATTTGATGTCAGGTGGCTCTTTGATTTGCAGTTTGATTAGTAGTGCTGCTCCTGGAACTCTCAGGTCCTCAAAGACATATCTTAAAAAAGCCAGAGATGATAAAGTCACAGGTTCACAGAAGCATTAAGAAAAATCTATATTTTGAAAGGATTTTGTAAAATAGAGGGTGTTTCTATGTTTTTCTTTTGAAATAAGACCAGTAAATGAAATCTCAGAAGGCCAGTAATGGCCAAACTCTAAGTATTCTGAAGACAACTCAACCCAATTTTAAAAGCACCTTTAGTTTTCATAGTCCTCTTAAGCTCATGACATGAGCTTAAGAGAAAAGAAAAGGAGATGACCTTGCCTGGGCATCCATGTTTGGAGGAGCCTCAGGTTGAGTAAATTTCTATGTACCAATGGTGTACCCTTTTGCTCCTGTCCCTTCTTCACTTTTTCCTTTGCCTCACACTTCAACAACCATTTATATGACACTGGGAGAACATGTTGTTTAAAGATTCTGTGGGCATCTCCAAAGAGGACATGCAAATGGCCAACAGGCATATGAAAAAATGCTCAACTTCTCTTGTCATCAGAGAAATGCAAATCAAAACCACTATGAGATAC
>JAGFMF010012271.1:11201703-11216304 GCA_019455555.1 Galemys pyrenaicus
TCCCTGATTATGAGGGATGTTGAGCATTTTCTCATGTGTCTATTGGCCATGTGTATGTCCTCTTTGGAGAAGTGTCTTTTAAGTTCTTCTGCCCATTTTATGATTGAGTTTTTTACTTTATTTTTCTTGAGTCTTGTGAGTTCTTTGTATATCTTTGTGATCAGGCCCTTGTCTGTTGTGTGGAGCGCAAAGATTTTTTCCCATTCAGTGGGGTTTCTTTTTGTTCTATTTAATGTTTCCTTTGCTGTATGGAAGCTTTTTATCTTGATGTAGTCCCACCTGTTTATCTTCTCTCTCATTTTTATTGCTTTGGGGACTGCCACCTCGAAGGCACTGTTGAGATGTATGTCTTTCAGCGTTTTACCTATGTTTTCCTCTATATATTTTATAGTTTCAGGTCTTATATTTAGGTCTTTTATCCATTTTGAGCCAAAGAGCTAATTTTCAAATGAGTTCATAGTGAATGATTTTCTGTAACTTGGTATGACAAAGTTAAAGAGTAAGCAGAGTTTTTTGTTTGTTATTACTGTTATTTGTCTCTGTGTGAGATTTCCTGGGAACTTTAGGAAGTTGATAGGCTTTTCAGAATAGAATTTTGTACATGACATTTCCCAAGTGAGTATATTTTTGAATGGTTATGTGTTTGGCCTGGGTTTTCCAGAAAACAAGGTTTAAGACAAGGTGTAAGTGAGAGCTTTCTATTAGGGAATATTCACCAGGGAGCCAAAGTAAAGGACAGGGCACAGAGTTGAAGAGTCAGTGACAGTGAGTCCTGGAGGTGGTCTTGGTCTCAGGACTATTGTGGACCTGACCCCATGTGAGAGCTTCCAGAGCTGCAGGAAATATATCTGGAGGCTCTCAGTAAGGAAGCAGCAATTATCCACTGGCTTGCCCTCCAGTTAGTAAGTTTACCCTGCAGGGCCTTAATTTCTCCCTCAAGCTCTGCATATTTGAGTACCTAACAGGGACCCACCTTCATCAGCACTTCATCAATGCTGGCAGGAAGTTGATCAGAGTCCCACATAAGTGATCACACCAAGGTCAGTAGTTTAGGGGACAGCTAAGCCTGAGAAAATCTAAAACTCTGTGTGAGGGTTGTTTTATATGCTCTTGGGTCCATCATTTCAGAGATTACCCCATGAATAAGTGCTCCACAGAAGACTTTGAGAAACCAATTTCATTATTAAATTGCTATGATAGGTCATTTCATTAACAAAGTTGCTTAATCCTACTAATGCATCCTGGTATCATGATACACCCCATGAATTCTACACTTGAGAGTCACTGACAATAATCTAATTTGACAAAATACATTTATAGTTCTCTTTTAAAAAAATTTAAATCAATAGAGAGTTCGTTCTTGCAAGAACTAATTGTACTTGGTAGAAAGCACATCCCAGAGTTGATTTACTTTTAACTTTATTTGTATTTGTATCTGCTGATTACATGCTATAAAAGCCGGAATGTTTCTTAGGATTTGGAATACTTTTAGTACTGCTCTTTCAACCCATGTGGTTAATATCATCTTACCAAGAGAGAAGGGGGAAAGAATATAAGCAGCTTCTTATCTAGTGCAATGGAAGGAAAAAGGAAAAAAGAGGAAGGAAAAGAAAGAATATTCTGGTCCAAACTTGGAAACAGTTACATTAAACAAAAGGATCTGGAAATGGGACTGCATTCATTTAAAATGACTGTAATTGTCTGAATGTTGAGGCTGAGAGGGAAGTAATGATGGAGAACAAGTTTGTGAGAGCATTAATTTTCTCTGATGATGTATACAGTCACATGTGAAAGTCCTTCAAATATTTTTTTAAGAAGACATTCAGACATTGCAAATGAGTGAGTTTCTAAGAGACTCACTCTGTGATCAGAGTTCTTTCTATGCCTGGTGGGTTGTCGTGGATGAGCTCTGAATCACAGCTGGATGTGTCCTCCCTGGTAGACACACAGGAAGTTTGTACTTCAAACAAAGTCAGCAAAGTAAGAATTATCAGGAAACCTCAGGATGGCAGCAGCATGATTTAAACTTTGTCTTGATATGTCCATCATGCAGAAAGTTAGAATCATGGAATTAGAATTGGGAAGAGACAGAGGGACTGCTGGGAAATGGGACAAAGTTATACTGATCCAAGGGGTGGGGTTTTCTGGGTTTTTTTTTGTTGTTGTTGTTTGTTTATTTGTTTTTTTGGTTTTTTTTTTTCAGACTCCAACTACATTCTTTTGGAAGCAACAGAGTAAAAGAAAAGAACTTACTTTTCAGCCCATCAACTTAAACTGGCTATGAGCTGTGTGACCTTGGGATAGTCATTTAATGTTTTTGCCTCAGTTTTATATAGTCTGCACAAAGGAAAACAAGATTATGTTACTTAGTAGACTAGAGTAGACCATTCAACTCAACCTACTTCACTTGATTTGCCTACTTCCAAGCAAGATGACACTGAAGCTTTTTTCCAAACACATAGCAGAATATTGGAATGCTTTTCAAAAACTCATACGTGTATGTCATGACCTCAAATGGAAGGATAATAGAAAATTACTGCCATCCAGAAGAATATAGCAATTGGACAGAATTTTGATTTGGGCAACATTAATACACACATACACACACACACACAAAGTAGAGACCTACTAATTGCTTGACATTAGACTCTGGGTAGGACTCAAGATTATAAATCTATAAAGCCAGAGTTAAAAAGGTAAAACTACATCCTCTTGACCAATCTGAGTCAATTCACCTTTATTTGGTGATTAAACCTCTGATATCGACTAGTGTGTGGATCTAGAGCCACAGGGACTTAGAGAGAGGAAATATAAAAGTCATGAAATTATATGCACCTAATGCCATAGCTTCAAAATATAAAAAGTAAAAAGTCATAGAATAATAATGAAAATTTGGCTAATGCATACACACAAACCAGCAGGGATGTGTGTATGCATACATATGTACACATATAAAAATATATATAAAATATATGATTGAGTAGAGCTCAAATTAGTTAAGATTATGAAAAATATGAACATGAAAATAAAAACTTTTTTCTAATAAATATAGAGACAATCCTACAACTCTCAAATGAAGAAATTATGTTTAGCTCACAAATTGTCTGCAGACTAACAATCATAACAATATTATGAACAATAATTTTCTAATTTTCTTGACAATCACATTTGCAAAGTGTTTTTTTGCTACAACATTCATAGTTTCCAAGAATGAAGACATGGATATCTTTTTGTGAGTCATTATTACATTTACCACCCGGTGGAAAGAAAAAAAAAATCACAGAATCATGAGCAATAAAAGTCACACATATCAACATTTTTGTAATGCAACAGAAGTCATATATAGCAGCAAATTTGTAGCTATAAATGCAAGGCATTTTTAAAAAAGAACATTGAAGGTAGATTATCTGATTGAACTCAAAAAGTTGAATCAAGAATCAAACTATTGTCTTCCAAAAGCAGAATACCAGTTTTTCTGGCAAGTTTTTTTAAAATTCAAGGTAAACCTTCCCCATCTTATACAAAACATTTTAGAGTCTAGATCTAAAAAGACTTTACCAGGCTAATAGAACTTTGATAAGGTAACAAGATGGGATAGTACAAGAAAAAATAATATAGACCAATCTCAGTAATCACGAATAAAGTAAATAAAATACAGCAAATTGAATTCAGTAGTGATTAAAAAATTACAAAGTAAGGTTTATCTCAGTAATTATAAGAGTGATATAACATTACACAATCTCTCAATGTAAAAGCACCATTAAAAGGGTCAAGGGGTAAATAGTATTACTATCACAATAGATGTTCCTTCCTGATTCATGAAAAATTAAAAAATTAAATCACTTTAAAACACCAAAATCACATAGCAATTTAGGACTAGAAAGAAGCCTCCTTAACCTGATAAATTTTGCCTGTTAAACACCTATAGCAAACATATTTACCAGTGGGCTTTTCAAAGCTTCCCTCCTAGATTGAGGAGAAAACATGTCCTCATTCACTGTTACTTCTTTGACATGTGCAGATTTGGGTGGCTTATGGTAGCATGCTATTTTCTTTTAAACTGTTTAGTTGTACAGATGCAAATGGGAAAAGTATAAAGCATAACCTACAGTATAAAAACACAGGCTGCCAGTTCTCTATTAAATCACCACTTCTTTCCTTCCATTGTCATGGAATTTTAGGTAGACCTGTGGGAGCCCAGTGATTCTTCACCTGCATTTCACCAGGTTCCATGATGTGCTGTGGGACTGTGTTGACGTCTCACCAGTGGAATGCAGTGGGGAGGGAGGTGTGCTGTGTATGCATCTGCATCTTAAGACAAAGGTGTGCGTCTTCAAAACTCTCTTTTTTCCCCCTTTAGCTGGAAGTTGAAAGTGGTAGTGACCTAACTTCAACCAAGCAGGTGACGATGGTCCTGGGGATGACAGTTACAAGAACGGAGGGATTATGTTCTATGAAGACCCAATGGAACAGGGCTACTCCTCCTGCCTGAGATGGTCACACTGGTGCCAAGTAACAAAGAAATAAATATGCATATTCTTACAATAACTGAAGTTCTGTGCTTGTTTTTCACAGCAACTTAGCCTTACTGTGACTAACAACATGGTAACAACAATGCCACATCTGGATGACAGCAATGACTTTGGATCAAATGATACTGCAAAAGAGCTCCACACAAACAATGTTTGGCTTCTTACAAATACGTACAAGGAAATAAGTCAATTTAAGATGCTGAGTTGTGGATACAGTTGTTTGTTATATAATTTCCTTTAATGAAGTTTTAAAATATTTAATCATAAAGTTGAAAGAAATTAAAAAAATTTTAATAAGCTACATTTACATTTTGACTTTAAGGTAGTCTCCACTTAAATGCACAACAATATTGCTAGTAATTGTTTCCCTTTGACTTTGGTCTGCCTTACTCTGGCTTTTGACTTATCCTTAAAATGCCCTTAGTCCCAAGATAACTACTACCATCTTCTAGAATTCCTGAGGTCTCATTCATTACTAATGGGAAATTCTATCTTTACCCCAAAGCTGGCAGCTGTAATAAACATTTTACAAAAGGAATAAACATCCTTGATCAAATATTTATTAAGATTTTATTCTTTGCCAAGTACTAGTGACACAGAAATGACTCAGACATGATTTCTTACTCGAGAAGCTCAAATCATCATCTTGGGACTTTTGCAAATATTTTTCTTTCTACATAAAGATTGTCTTTGAGAACATTCATACTCTGCAATTTATGATATGTATCAGGCAACTGATATAGAACTGGCATCCATCTGTCTTACATAGATTTCTATATATATGCAAATGAAATGGTCACATTTTCTTAGTCACTTTCTCTACTTTGAAAATCCTATAATTTTTTCTCCACTAGGTCAAGTTTTAATTTTTTTTTTTAAACCCTTATGGGATCTTTCCGGGGTTATCAAAAAAATGATATCCACAGGCAAGTAAGTGGCTGGGATAACATCTCCCCAGTTACAATGCCATTGCTTTAAAGTTAGTCTTGAAGGATGCTTCCTTCAAACAAGGACATGATTCTCTCCTTTGTGTTTTGACAATACTCTGTTTCTATCATTAGGGTCATGCTTATTTTTCTATATGTAAAGATGATATAGTATGACTTCTTTTATAGTGGACTTGTTTCTTGAGGATAAGGGCTTTTGATTATTCACTTTTGAATTTCAATATTCTGGATCATAATAGCGCTTGTGGGAGAAAACGCTGATTGCATATCAAATACCTATTCTCCCTCAGTAACAGATTCTTGCTGTGCATGTCGTTATGTGTAGTTCTAAAACTGTGTCCTACCCTCCCGTCCACATAAATGTAGTCAGTGTGGAAGCAGATATTTTTGGATGTTTTGGACTTTCAGGAAAATTTGTTTATTCTCTCATTCTTTTATCTTTCTGTTCAGAATTTAAACATGATTGTTGAATCACCAGCAACCATTTTACAACCATGATCGGCTTTGAAGTGTATAAGGCATGCATGAAGGAGAGCAAGCAGGAATGTAGAAAGTGCCAAATGATAAGACAATTACATAGTCACTGTTTTACCACACTAGGCATCTACTCTTTTAACATTTTTAATGTGAAAAAAATTTACACCTTTATTATTTTTGAGGTCTCTGTCATTTTGATTTATTTTACTAGTAGCTTAATTAATCCTAGCTGATATAGTACTGATAAATATATATATTCAATTAATGCAAAGAAGTATAATTTTCAGAATAACTTATTCAGCACAAGCAACCTAACTCAAAGGCAGCAAATCACCAGACTGTAAGCTAGATGTAAATATGTCAGGTTTATTTTTTATAAACCTGTCTTACTCTGGATTCTGATATTTTGCAACATCAGAAAGCTGGACAATTTCATATATGCTTTTGGTGTCTTCTTTAAAATTGGGATGGTTTGGGCCTCCCTGGTGGCACAAGGGGTTAAGCACTGCCCTATGAAGCATCTACAGCCACTGCAGCACAAGTTTGATCCCTGGCCAGGGAGCTAACCCACATGGCACAGCAGACATCTCTGTCTCACCTGCTGCTCCCCTCAGCAGTGTATTTCAGTCAATCTGCCTGTTCTGTTGCCCACTTTGTCTTTGGTGACTCCTCTCAGCACCCCCACATACCTCTGGCCTATACCCCAGTTATTGTATTCATACATAAATAAATAAATAATTGGGATAGTTTAGCCACATTGGGTTCATAGTCATGTTTGATAGCAGTGGCTTCGTGTGGCTGCCTGCCTCCACCCGTGGAACAGAGCCAAGGGTCTTCATTTCAGCTGCATCTCTACCCTGCTCCTTCCATTCATGGGAGATGCCCAGGCCTTCCAGGCAATAGCATCTCAGCTCTGAGCTAATGTCAAGCCCCCATGCTATCGTAGATCTTTAGCCTTATTATTTTTTTTTTGGTTCAGTCTGCTCCAATAAAGGCATCTTATATCATTAGGTATCTACCTTACTTTGTAAGAACACAAGCTACACAGAGCCTGGCAGCAGGGGTCTCCTGTAGTGCAAGAGAAGGGTCAGGACTGTATTCAATAAAACACTTTCAATGTCATTAGGTCAGTGCAAAAGTGGTGGTGAATCAAAATATTCTAGTATATTTTCTTAAAAAATATTTTGAGAAATGAAGCTCTGAGTGCCACCAGAGAATTTATGAATCAAAATCCCCTGGGGTGTGACCCATGAATTTAAATGGTGCACTGATGTGTGTAGACCAGAGAGTAGCAACAAGAGCCACACCCGCCTCAGGACCTCAGAACCTCAGAGGCACCCTGGGCCTCCATGCTAACAGGCACCGCCTTGCTTTAATGATGCCTCTCTATCTCATTCTCTCTCTCCCGCTCCCATCTCATTTTGTCTTTCTCTACTCACTTGTCATCTATCTACAAATTGAGAGAATACTTTTTATAATTTTTTTTTTTTTTTGTAGAAGAAAAACAAGGAAGAAGAAGATTGGAAAGGAAAGGGAAAAAGGACTGGCAGGGAAAAACAGGAGGAATAAAAGCAGTTACCAGAAGGTCAGCAAGCAGGTTGAGAGGAGACACTAAACCAGGTCACCAAAGATCTGCCAGAGGTGCTGTTTATAGTTAGACCAGGGGCAGAACAGCCCAGGGGACTCAGGCAGCATCCCTGCAATGCTAAAGTGCCCTGGGCCCCTTTGGACAGCCTTTCTGTGGTTTTCATTGAATGACCACCACACCCAGGCACTAATCTAGATAGTGTTAGATTCTTGGGATGGTGCTGTGAACAAACATAAACTAAGTCCAAGTCTAGTTTAAGGCCTCAGGGACAGACTGACAATAATCTCACCAACAGATAAACTTGTCAGATGAGACTGAAATTGTTCTCTAAGAATCTGAGGTCATCTTATTGTCACACAGATGGAATCTAAGAAAAATGACTTCTCTGTGTGTCATAATCTAACTAGCTGCCACTGCACTGGTGGGGAGAGCCGTTCACACGTCAGCACATAGGCGAGTCAGCTGTCATGAAGATGTGGGCTTCAGACTCAGGGATTGTGCCAGATGATTCTGCCAGTCTGTCAGTTTAAGGCTCTACCACACCTCATTTTCTGCCTCTCCTTTGCAATAAACCTTTTCTTTACAGGAGTCACTGACACCGTGCTGAGAGCCAAGTGAAAGATTTCCATAGCGTTATATTAGGGTAACCAAAATGAACAGTTAGGTAAGGTTTTGCCTGTCTCCATGCATTTCCCATCATTTTCTCATTTTCATGAATAAGAATACATTTTAAGATATAGGGGGCCTGAAAAAAAAGGATATAATCTGTGAATAGTGAAGTCCACTGAGGCAGGTTGAAGATGTTGTATAGTCACACAATAGAATAATAAAGTTAGTTATAAGGAAGGATGAAATGCTACTAAAACTACCTTTCCTCTTAACATTTACAGAAAACTTGAAGGATCTAAGGGAAGTATGCATAGTAAATGAGAAACATAAAGACAAATATTTGGTGAATTCATATATAGGAGGACACAAAATGGATGAATCACACACACATACAAAAAATCATAAAGTACTGAATGTTGATATCCAAAGTGAAATTTCTGAGCCTAAGAGGGAGGAGACAGAGAAAAGGGGCCAAAAAGGTTGGTGGTGAGGGAAAAGTTTAAAATAATAGTAAGATATAGTTTTAGTTGACAGAAAAGATTTCTTAGAATCTTTCAAAACATGGATAACCTTTCTGGGATAAGTGGTTAATTGTTTTAAATTATTTTAGTTATATTGCAAAAGTAAAATTTTAACTAACCTTAGCCTGAATGAAATATAAATTAAAAGATTCATATGTGATGTATGATAGAGTGAAGCCTTATGGTACGTTGCTGCAGTGAGCACAAGAGAATCCAAGAATCTGAGAGTAGACACTCCATTTAAGGTCCAAAGAGGCAGAGATAACATATTTTAGGATAAAAAACAAACATCCAGTCTTCTGCACATCTTTGCACGACATACTATTTCAGCAACAGTGGGAAACTTTTAAACCACTTATGTGGAGATCTTCAGTCAGCAATGAACTTTAAGTTCACAAGGGACGTATTTTTTTTAACCCCATGTTTTATGACCTAAGTCAGGATGGCTTTTTTTTTTTTAAATATAGCAATGTCAGTTTCAAAGGTACATGAGATTTTATTGTATTTTTAAAAAACACAGGACATACATGAAATGGGGAAATTTATATTCCTTAAAATTCTGACATAAAAACTAAATACATAAAATGTTTGACCTTGTGAAAGGGCAGTCTCTTTTGAGCTATGGATGAGGGGGAAAAAAACTCAAGAAAAAAAGAAATATCCTTTGTGTATTCTCATTTTTCAAAGTGCTGGAATTCCCAACAGTTGGATATTTATCCACAAACTTTCACTGCTGCAAAAATTTATTTTCTAACTTGAAACCATACCTGAAGAATTCTATGCTTAGAAAAGATATCTCTCTGAATGCACACACACACACACACAAACTGTCTGCAATGAACTGTGTGATCTGAGACTTTGTCTTTCCATTAAGATTTAAATTAAGAAAAATTCAGAGCCCACATAGGGCATCATTTTTCTCTCTCCCTTGCAGTATCTAATTCTTTGTGAAGAAAATCAATACAACAATGAAAAGACAAGAATTCAAGTGGGCCATTGGAATCATTTTTGTTTTTTTTTTTTTAAAGATTTTTTTTTTTTTACTTATTTATGCATACAAGAGCTGGGGTACAGGCCAGAGGTGTGGGGGGTGAGAGGATTCACCACAGAGAGCAGGGAGCAGAGCAGGCAGATCAACAGAAGTACACTGCTGAGGGGAGCAGCGGGCACAGCAGGAGAGGGCTGCCGCACCATGTGGGTCCCCTCCCTGGCGCGGCAGGAATCGAACTGGTGCGGTGGCTGCTGTTTGCTTCATAGTGCGTTGCTTAACCCACTGCGCCACCAGGGAGGCCCTGGAATCATTTTTGTATACATGAAACACTAAGTCAGGACAGATTAATATTAGATTGGCAAGATTGCTCCTCAAAATATCAGCTTTTCTTCAGGCATTGACCTGCCTTTGATGACAGAATTCTTGAATTCTCTCAAGTACAGACACACACACACACACACACACACATTCTTGCAGGCAACAAGATAGTGTCTCTAATTTCAATCACTCACTGACTTTCTCCTCTCAAATAGGAAACTGATTTTATGTTTTTTATGTATCTCAGGTCTCTCATACAGACCTTGGAAGAAAGGAGCATATTTGGGGAGGATCTCATGAACTCTTTGGTAATGATTGTTCCCTAGTTAGTAGCCAAAGGCAGTAGCCCCAGGAGCTCCTGAGGGCAGGAAACTCGAGAGGATGATTTGAGCAAGTAAACTACTGTGTGTCTGGGGAAAGTGAATCATGGGGTTAGATATGAGATTTGGCAGCTCAGGGAACAAAGTATTTTTTCTGGTACTGAATTTGGGCTTTAGGTACTTGATTCCTACAGGCAAGATCTCAATCATGAAGTAAGTTAGGAGTGATGTGTTTATAAGTATACACACACTTATTTGCACACCTTTCTGGTATGCATTCTTTTATTTATGAAACATTATAATTTAGATTTTGACTCAGAATATTAAGATGCTTAAGATTTCCTCCACTGTTCTCATGTGATGAAAAATGCCATGTCTGACGATATCTGTGTGCACTGAATATGCAGACTGCACAGAAAGACACGTGTATATACTTTACCGTGAGCAAAGGGTGATTTCAGGGAGTTTAGCTACCTTTGTTTTAATCACTCCCTTACTACTATTCTCTTTATACTTTACTGTCTCCAATTTTCATGTCACCTAAAATAAAAATTAGAAATATGGTTACCTTCATGAATAGTGCTAAAGATTTAAAACCCTGAGAATAGCCATCAAGTGGTGACTACTCAGAGCTGATGTATCCATGCCCCAATTCCTTTGTCCCTTAGGTCACTGCCAACTTTTCCAGTGGGATTAAACTCAACAATTCCCCTCTGGTGGGTGATTTAATAACATACTTTGTGCTTTCATCCCTTATGGCAATTTCCTGTCCCCCTATTGTATCTGCTCTCATCTACCAAACTGCTCACACTTGAATCTTATCTCAGTATCATCTCCTGGAGGGACCTAGAGAACTCTATAATATGGGCACAAACCCTCAGGTAATGGCCATGTCATCCTGACTCTCTTGTGTAATGATATCTGACACAGTTCCCATTGTCTTCACAAATATCTGGGTTCATGGACTTTGCAATTTATACTGTCACCATTTTACTAGAATTTGACTTCAACATAAACCTATAGACTAGAAAATAATTCTGTGGGGAATAGAGATCAAATTGAGAATTTCTTTTCATTAAAAAATTGATGGGGAGGCCAGGACACTAAAAAAGCTATATTTGCACTTGCCACCCTTTACTTTGTCTTTGTCAGACCTCCTATTCCCAGCTTCCCTCATGTTCTTGTCCTGCCTGGGATTTACATTGCATGTTTTAGGATCTACATCTATCTTCATTACTCCTTGTGGTGGTTCATGTTGCTAACAACTGCAGCTTCTCTGGACCCATTGCTGGACAAGATATTGACTGTAGTTTTTAATGAACTCTCTTGATGCCACTTATGAGTACCTTGGGACTCCACTAACAACATGGTAGAATAAAGAGATTTGAATCATTCTCTCCCCTAAACACAGCTAAAAAGGAAATAAACCTATAGCACACCCTTATTTACAATACTAATCCATTTCACAGATACGATTTTATAGTGAAAATATGCATAATTCCTTCTAAGACAGCCCAATTTTATAACTAATCTTATAAGACTATGATTTATAGATAAAAGAGCAAAAATACTAAAAGAATTTTGTTTTTACTGACATTAAAAATATAAAGTTAAAAATAAATTTTCTTAAATTGAAAAGGTTATTTCAAAACCACTCATTAACATTTACAACATCATCATACTATTTTATAATTTCCTGTTTTAACTCAACTGAAAATTTCTTTTTAATACACTTATTAGTATCCATGCTTACATTTAACACAATATTCTTTAGCAATCAACAACAACCATTTGTACGGTAAGATACATAGAAACTTAAAACCAAAAGAAATCTATACTTTGCTAATAATAATCCACGGACTTACATGACAAAACATCTTTAAACTAATATACACCCCACAACTGGCTCATACGTTAATGGTTCTGCAAATGCCAAAACCCAGCCTACATGGTCTAGTAAGTGGCAAGCATAATGTGAATATTAATTTGGAGAGTGATTTAAATTTTAATAAAGACTCATCACAAAGTGATATGAGTTTAGTAAAGTGTAGGTCTACTCTAGAATAAAATTAGCTCTAAGGAAGAGCTAGAGAAAGATGGAGGACTTTTGTGGAGATTTTACTTGATTGCTTGCTGTAGAAATAGTGAGTGAAGAAGTGAAGGAGGTCTTGGACAGACAATGGGGCAGGATGGGGGTCAACCATCTGTTCTAGTGGGCCTGGTGAATATTACCAGACGAACTTTTCAGAGGGGGAGTGGTGCATGTGGATGCTCAGACATGCAGGACCAGGGTATCTGGGAGCTCTGCAGCTACAGGTTCAGAGGCAGGGAGTTTGAAAGCCAGCAATTTAGTCAAGGGAAGATTCTTATCCTTCCTTTGGAAAGACCAAAAGGAAACAGGGCAATACAGCCCAGTGCATGTTCAATTCTGCCGATTAGGGCAGTGAACTGGGGACCCAATCCTTGCAAAAAGATACAAGTAAAAGAATTCCACCAATGCCTGGCAGTCTCCATATTTGGTGGGAGCATTGGTGGCCATTACTGGGCAGAGCAGAGCACAAATCTTTTATCCAGTATCCCCTGTTTGTTCGTGTAAAGTAACCTGTGCCTGGCTGCTCATGCCTCATGTATCATACCTAGTGTTCCTTCCAGGTCCTTAAGATTGGTGGATAATGTTGGAGTAATTAGGCAAGAAGAAGACATAAAAGGAATCCAAGCTAGAAATGAAGTGAAATTACCACTATTCATATATGGCTTGATAATATGCAGTGAAAATCTAAGGACTCTATTGAGAAACTACTAGAAATAGTGAAAATGGTAAAGTAACATAACACAAAATCAATACACAAAAATCAGTTGCAACTTTATATACAAATAATAAATTAGAAGAAAGAGAAGTTTAAAAAATACTTTTCACAGTAAAACCAAAAAGAATAACCTTCAAAAAGGAGATAAAGGAAATATATACATCAAAAACTATCAGATATCAAAAACTATGAGTTAAAAAGAAATAAAAGATGGAACAAAAAATGAAAGATATCATATGTACATGGGTTTAAGAATAAACATTTTAAAATGGTCATATTACCTAAAGCAATTTCTAGGTTCAATGTAATACCTATCAAAATCCCAATGACTTTTTTCAAGAATATAGAAAAAGAAATTTGTATGAAACCACAAAAGACCCTGAAAAGCCAAGGCAATCCTGAAATGAAATGAGAAAATGGAGCTATCACACTGCCTGACTTCAAACTATAATATACAGGAACAGTAATCAAAATAGTATGGTATTGGAATAAAAACAGACCAATGGAATAGAATAGAGTGACCAGAAATAAACTCACAAAAATATGTAAATTATCAGTCATATAATGAATTCTTTGGGAAATTATGGGGGAAATGGAGCCAATGCAAGAGAAAAGATATTATGCAAGGGAAGGTAGGAGGTAGTAGGTGGGCACATATGTTAACTAATCCAAATGTCCAACTTCTTTGGAAGGTATATAAGATCATAATTATTTGCAGAAAATGAAACAAAACAATAAGTGAAATATTGCTAAATAGGAAACAAATAGATAAATGGATAAAGGTATTTTTTAAACCCAGTTTTAGCTCCAAACCTAGAACTCTTTTATCCGTTAAACATCCTTTTTGTTTTTTTGTCAAGTATTTGGAAACTGCTTTCCTCCCTTAACCCTCTAAGTTAGTGGTGAAGACTGGAAAATTGATGTATAATCTCAACATATTATCTCAGAGTTTTTACAAAATTGTACTTATTTGTTGATTTATTTGTCTACAGTCATCACTGTATTAATAGTCTTTTCCCCTAGAGTAAGCAAAGGAAAGGAACATTGTTGGGCTTGGCTCTGAGAAGAAAAACAAACTGGGATGCTAAAGAACCTAAGATGTGTTTAAAGAAGCTAAAGCTGAACAAATCCCTAATACTCTTAAGTGGTTACTTGTTTATTTTTGTCTGTTTGTTTTTATCTCTTTTCTTCTTTCTGCATTTCCTACTTGAACTAACTTACTTAATTGCCAGTTCTTTGGACTTTTGTGACAGGTGTTCAGCAGTTGAAATGATTACAGATATTACAATATAAACATCTCAGTCTCTCAGTTCTCATTTTTTAGATATCTAAAGGTGTACTCAGCAAAACTGCCCTACTTAAATCTCTATGACACTATCTCATTATATAGAGGGGAAAGAGAGAAAGAGAGAGAGAGAGAGAGAGAGAGAGAGAGAGAGAGAGAGAGGAAGAAGAAGAAGAGGAAGAAGAAGGAGAAGAAGAAGAAGGAGG
>JAGFMF010012271.1:11223834-11251507 GCA_019455555.1 Galemys pyrenaicus
GCTGAGGGGAGCAGCGGGCACAGCAGGAGAGGTCTGCTGCACCATGTGGGTCCCCTCTCTGGCCGGCAGCAGGGATCGAACTCGTGCTGCGGTGGCTGCCGTTTGCCCCATAGTGCGTTGCCTAACCCACTGCGCCACCAGGGAGGCCCCACAACAAATTTTTAAGACAGAAAATTTTCTGTATAGAACTGAATCAATGATAAATTTTTGTTCTAAATGTTACTGCTGGTTTTTGTTCATTTTAATTCAAGGATAAATCCTTAAAAATAAGGTTGAAAAGATGGTTACATCACACAGGCTTTGATTGCAATATGACAGTTGAGACCTTTTGGAAATTGAAATTAAGAAGAAAAGAGCCTGTTACCGTACCTATAATGTTTCAGAGACCTCCCAGAAGAGTTTCTACTCTTTCCTCCATTGACTGGTGAGGTCAATGGAGACCTGAGAGAGAAAAATCTTGGGAACTTTGAGAAGAAATCTATCCATACGGACAAACGTGAGTGGAATCTGGTGTGACCATCCTGTTACATGACTCCTGAGACCTAGACAGGCCATATGTTAAGTACTAAAACTAAGATTCTTTAGAGAAAGTTCCAACAAAACCAACAGAAATTTCTACTTGGTTATTCTGTCCTATGAATTTATGCAAAAATAGGTCAAATAGATGAGAATTGGATTTAGTTTATAAATATATTTTGCTGTACTATTTGATAGAGTTAGGATGAAGGAGGAAAGAAGATTATTTTAATAGTAGCTTCTCTTAACCATTTTTGAACTATTTTTCTTCTTTGACTTGGTCTGGTTGACTATTTTCTAAAAATAGTAAACTTTGCCACACTGGTTATGTAAGGACAATACCTCACAACTGATTGCTATTTCTTTTGGGATATACTTCAATCCCCATGAAAACTGTCTTCTGAGACTGTACCTCAGCTTTCATCACCAAACATATGGTGGCAAAAATGGAAAAAGGGAAAAGTGATTGTAAGAGGAACAGTGAAGTGTGACCTCTGAGCCAGTGGGTGTTACTCATGGTAGAAGGTGTACTTCACCAGACTCTACACTGTGATTGAGGACTGTTAGGTGTAAGGAGTGGAACTGGGCTTTTTGGAAGTTAAAAAGTTGGTGGGACTTTTGACAGTTAAGGTGCCAGGTTCTGACAGTTCAATCAGCTGGTGCTTTGGCAGCTGAAGTACTGATGAGAAGGGGTGGTTCTAGAGAAGTCACTAGATTAGCATATGCAGTTTCAATTTGGTCCTCAGTCTCTGCTCAGTAGACGTATATTGTGAACAGAGAGCATTTGACTATAGGTCAACCTAGAAAATACTCGCCACTCTTCTTGTGAGTTGCACACAATGTTGAGGTTGAAAGAAGGAAGAAAGACAGATGGGAGTTTGTCCTTATGGACTCTTCTTTGCCTAGTTCCTTTACACTTGACATCTGTCTTTTCCATCCAACTTCAAGTCCTGCTGATGTGAGGCTTCTTCAGGTCCATCCTCAACACAAGGCAATATCCTCTTAAGGAAACCTTCACTCCCACCATCATGATTCTATAATTAATCCCTTATTCCTGCATCACTCATAATGCTTCTGCTTTCCTGACTATATCCTCACTGATACATAATTTTAATGAACTTCATGTCAGGAAATTGAATCTTAGCACTGGGTAACAATTGCCTCTTTGTCCTTGTGAAATCATTTGACTTCTCTGTATCTGTCTTCTTAGATTATATGAATAATAGTGACATCCTCAGTTAAAAGTTTGAAATATTCATAACCAAAGAAACATTACAGTCGCAGTTTATAAAAACTTGGAGATTGTTTTAGTCAAATGAAGCTATGCACCTAAGATCCCATTTCAAAATTAACTTTGTTTTTTTTCTATATTTTAATAGTCATTTGTTTTCTTACAATGTTTGCTTTCTTTTCTGGGTGTAGTCCCCATAGAATTTCCACAACCAATTCACTCATGCACCATCACCATAGTCCCTTGTGCTCTTCCCATCCCTGCCCCTTGATCCCAATCCCTCCCTCTTCCCTGCAGAATGTCTCAGTTTTGTAGTTGTCTGTTTATTTCAAAAGTAACTTTGTTAATTGGGATTGGAGTACTTGTAACATAGTGTTTTAAAATAATCATTAACATGGGAAAAATGCAATTTTGTGTGTCCTTTGATTAACTACAAATATTCCCAAGAATAGCCATTATTATCAAACTTAGATTGTCCTAAATATCTGTAAATATTTGAATTTCACAATCTTGGGACAAAGGCACAAAACATATTCATGCTTGATATAGTGGGGCTGGCAGAGAATGTCCAGGAATCACTTGATAGCTCTCCTTTCTTTGCCCTGAATATTTTTTGATACACATCTATTTGACCAGAGCACATGCATTTCCCTGGAGATTTTTCATTCTTAATACATCAGATAGCAGAGATTAAATACAAAGTTGGAGTAAAAAGAAAACTGAAATGATTGCAGGATGGAAGTGGGGCCCTCTGACATCTCTTTTCAATAGGATGACAATGGGGTGAATTCTGATAAGCATCGCCTTTTCCTAGAGTGAAAGCAGCATGTTGAAAATGTGGGGATGATATGATTGGATTTATCACCAACAGCTCTATACAAAAAAAAAAAATCATTAAAGATGTAACTATGATGTTGATAAGAGTGCATGGAATAATACCAACTTGCACTTCCAAGAGGGCCATTTCTGAGCTGCTTTGTACTCTTTCTCTCTCTAATAATGACACAGATGTCTGCAATATGAATGCACCTGTGTTTAGAAACATAAGGCTCATTATGAGAAAAGAGCTGTGATCTCTTTCTGGCTGTTTCTCTGTTTGAAACAATGACCACATACATAGCTGCAGAGCCAGCAGTCCTAGAATTAACTTTCTCAATGAAAGACACATTCTTGGACTTCAAAATTTCTACGAGTAGGAGCAAATTATAAGCTTAAAGGGTTTATTTCTTACTACAGAGAAATGAATACACATTAATTCCTTCCCACTAGTTGTGTGTTAACAATGACTATGCTTTAATACACAAACATCTCATTTAACGAAAAGGACGAGGAAATAGTGTGTGTAGGTGACCCTCTATATGTTTGAAACCATGCAGGGGATAGCTCTATTGAGTTTGATTTCCAACAAAGTAAGAATTAATTTTTTATATTGCCTAAGCATTTAGTTCAAAAGTTAAATAAACATATTTTGGGCATCTAATTTATAGCAAGCACTGAGACCATTCTAGAAGAACTTTTAGTCTGATGAAGAAAAAAAGCTCTTTCTCCCTCCATTTCACTTGTCTCACTCCATCATCCTTAGCTTTACTTACAGCATCAATTGTTATGGTGGTCATTTGTGTAACCAGGAAATATGGTTAATTTTGGTGACACAGTTTCAAACACATAATGTGGCAAGATGGAGAGGACCCAGAAACAAGGCTCAGGTATACTGAGTGGTAGGATATGCATACCTGGACACCTGGTTCAGTGTGCTAACTTACTATTTAATCAAATGGCTATAGAGTCTCCACTATATAGATGGGCCTATTTATATTCTAGAAGAGAACATAAGATGTTCCCAAATAAATAAAGTAGAAAATATCAAGTAGTTTTAAAGGTAGTAAAGTAAGTATACAGGACAACCAGAACAATGAATGAGTGGATAATTTATATAGGTTGATTCAGGAAGTCTTCTCTGAGGAAGTAACATTTAAGCTGAAAACTGAATGACAAGGAGTCAAACATGCAAAGATACCTGGGACGATATTCCAGTTTGTATTACTTACCCCATACAGCATAACAGCAAACGATCTACACAAAGTAGTTACAACTTCAGCTGCTCTATTGCAAAGTTAAATTAAGAGTTTAACACAAGTGTGACAAGGCACAGGTAAATTCAGGAAACAAAAATAACCTGAGAAACAAACCAAGTTGAAAGGCTGAAAGCAAATTCCCAAGGATCGCTGGATCCTTCCAAAGGCCCACTTTACCCAAAGAGAAGAAGGACTTCAGGGGTTAGGGCTGTCCATGTAGCCCAACTTCCTTCTCCCTACCACCACTCTTTAAATTCGTCTTATAAAGTGTATTGATAAAATTTGACAAAATAAAAAATTTAACCTTATTTCATATGCCCACACAAAAAAGTATATACCACAAACCAAAATGTGTCCAACAGATAAATACTAGTAAACTGGTTGGAAAAGGGTTGAGCAAAGAAAGGAAGAAGCCAGAGAATTCAAAAAAGAAAAACAAAATGTTATTTTAGAGACAAGAGGCTCTTGGCATTTAAAATAAAATTTTCCATTTGAGAGTCTGCTCTCCACTGTGGAATCTGAGAGCAAGCTAACACATCTGAGCAGAACCCGGCTTGGAAAGAAGGGGAATGTTTTCCATTCAGAGTTCCCACCTTTCCAATCTATTTTATTTTTCATTTGGCACGTCAATATCTGCCTTTCGCTTCCACATCCATCTGGGGAAATCATTCGGCTGAAATAGGATGATTAGCAAACGCTTCTCAGATTCATTATAATATATTATGCCTTTATATATGGCAATTTGTGCACATTTTTAAAGAAAAATAGAAAAGTAGATCAGTAAAAAAAATCAAGAAAAGTCCTTATAACAGTGACCACACTTGTTGTGCCTAATGAATAAGTGTCTCTCTGCTTTTACATGTCATTTAGTTATTTCATCCTCACCACAGTCCTGTTTGGAAGAGAAAATGGGATTATGTATCTTAGCATATCTGGGTGATGCTTGAATAGTGCTTTTGTCCTAGAGAAGAGCTCATTGTGCCTGCTCATGTCTTTCTCCATGGTCTGCTGAGCTTGTGGCCTTGGTTCAGGGCTGTCACCTGACAGTGCAGAGACAGCCAGCAGTGTACCCACCTTGGCCCATGCAGCAGTCACAGTGCTGCCATGTGTATGTCTCAACTGTAAAAATGACAAACATTAGCAGATAAGAGCCAGCCATACAGGAGGACTGTCACTCCACTCTAACATTTGCAGTCTGCGCCAGTGTGTCAATTGGACTGAAGGGCAACATGCCTCCCCCCTACAGACGGGCACAAGCTGTCCTACAGCTCCAGCTAGGTTATGCCAAAGACTCTTCTCTCTTAAATGAACACATCTCAGAATCATTTTCAAGAAGAAATGGAGGCCATGAGTTACTGTTCAGGAGATGCAGAAAAGCCAAAGTTTTCAATGGCCATTTCCCAGATGGGATAGTGAGACTTAGAGGGTTAGTTTGAGGCTTCACTGCAAATCCTCTCTGTCACAGACTACTTTTGACATTGGAAGTCTTTGGTTTCCTCATGAAAATGGAGGCTTGGGGGCAGATAATTTCTAAAGTCTCTCCTAATTTCAGCTTAAACAACAGAATCTCTGAAAATGAATTTTTTTCTGTAACGTGTGTGTGAGGCAGCAGGGATCACTACTTCCTCAATTAAACATAAAATACAAATTAAAAAAAATAAAATGAATTATTACCCAATCACTGATCATAGCACTCCTTACAACAAAATAGACTAGCTGTATCACATGTAGCAGCAAGAAAAGAACAGGGTCATCAAAAAAAATCTACAGACTTCCTGACATACAAATTCAGAAAAGGTGCAGTGGCTGTAGTGTGGAGGCAATGTGACTGTCCTTCTTGAATGAGAGGGCCTTGGGCAGCAATGGCCATGTCACATAACACAGAAAATCTCATTTGAGTATGTCATTTGGAAGTTTGAGTCCTGGACATATTTGAGTGGATTAAGACCATACAGGGATAAACGAACAATCAATCACCAAATTTGTAAAAGATGCAGGCTTCTTTAATGCTTTCTGTATTGCTGAATTAAGGTCAAGGAAGGAGGTAGTGATGGAAGTGCATTCTTCATATGTACTATATAGAGATTTGTCTCTCTCCTTTGGCAGTTTCTGTATAGTCCCTTGGGAATCAAGTTTGGCCTGTGGCTTGAGCTGACTGCTGATCCAATACCAAGGAAGCTGTCAACACTCTGAGATAACAAGCTAATCATATTTGTTTTGGCCTGTCAGCCTCAAAGGCAGATGGTTGTCATGCTAATTGAAAGGGAAGAGTTGTGATGTGGAAAGGATACAAACCAGTGTTAGCCAGAAATGTACTTTAGGATGTTTCTATACAAAGCAACTAGTTCTAAAAGTTTTCTAGAAATTTCTAAAACCAGATAAGGTAGCACCACAAGATCTTGCCAATAGGACTTAAGCTTGGGTGGAGGCCAAATGGAAGATGGCCTGTGGGCACTCTCCTGTGCATCTGTCTTGTGAGTACATGTGTTTGCTTTCAGGGTCCACTTGGAAAACTCAGGATAGGTTCATCATCTCAAGCTCCTTAATTTATCACATCATCAAGACCCTTTTTCCAAATGAGGTCCCATTCACAAGTTCTGAGGATTAGGATATGGACATAGCTTTCTGGAGGCCACTAATTATATACCTTAAATCTTAGAGCTTTCAAAGAGATTTTGCATGTATCAGGTGTTTGATTATCTTAGAGCTTTCAAAGAGATGTGTGAATCTGGACCTTAACAAAAGTAATCTAATTTTGATCCCTACTCTCAATTTTATTCTTAAAATATAATTTTTACAACTATGTGACTTATCAGACTTTTATTTGCTGTAAGTGATAGGTATCATCTCCTCTCATGCTGGCCTTTTTTTCATCTCCTGCCTCTCCAAGTCAGGAAGTATTCAAATTGTTCTTTCCCATCTCCTTTTTTAGTGTGCAGAAACACTAAACACTCATAGTTGCATAGATGGGTTCTGCCATCACCTCCACAAAGATAAAGCCTATTTTTAGTGTGTTAGACCTTTAATAGAAAATAACTTTAATAGAACTAGTGTACATAGAAAGAGAAGCAAAGAGAGGATATTAGTTTTCCAATAAAACACCCAGCTCTTTCATGAATAAATGCTCAGCCAAACAGGGTTGGCCCAAAATGGAACTGCTGGAGGACTGAAAGTCTGATATAATTCAAAGTTTGATATATATGGTGGGAAAACACAGGAAAGAGGCAGAAGAGGCCAGACAAATCTGGGATGAAAGGACCAAAATCAGAGTTCAAATCAGGGTAACAGCTGCCATTGCCAGCCTCTCCATGGATCTCTTGCTCATGTGTCTTCCAAGTGTCTCTAGATGTCTTGACTCCATGTGTCCCCCAAGTCCATGGTGCAAGTCCAAGCTGAGATGCAATCATGAGTTCTTCTTCACATGTCTCTCTACTCCACAAGCCTCTTCCAAGCTTTCTTCCATGTCTTCCCAAGACTTCTTCAGCTTTTCCTCCCCATCAGTTCCAGCTTTCATGAAGTGGGATAAGGAACATGGAACTTTCCCTTTTTATGGAAATTATGTTCTGTAACACTTCCTCTTAGATACTTTTATAACTGAGCAAAATGAGATAGAAGGGAAAAGCATACGACCTACAACTTAATGCTTATTCCTCTCTGCTGGTAGTTGAGCAGATATGAAATTGTTTTTTCTTGTTTGTTTGTTTTTTCCTCCAGCCACTAGTTCTGTTAGTGGATGTATTAGTTTTCTAAAGCTCCCATAGCAAATGACCATAAACTTGGTGGCTTAAATAAGCATATACATAATCTTTTAGTTTTGTCAGTCATAAATCTGTGGGGATTCACATACTATATAAATAATTTGTGGGGATATATATACTATAGTGGGGCTCACTATAGTAAAATTAAGGTTTTGATCACTTTTATGAAGATTCTATGGGGACAACCCAGTTTCTCACTTGTTCCATCTTTCAGAAACTGCCTACATTCCTTGGCTTTTGGCCTTTTGGTCCATCTTTAAAGTCAACAATGTTGCATTTCTCTGGGCCTTCTTCTGTTGTCACATGTCTGTGACTACAACTAGAAAAGGTTCTCCTATGAGTATATTGGGCTTTTGAGTACAGATAAGCCAGAACGATCTCCCATTTTAAGGTCAATACCCTTAATCACACCTACACAGTTCCTTGTGTCATGAAGTATCAAGAAAGGTAACATATTCATAAGTGTGATGGTCAATTTACATATCAACTGGACTGGGCTAAAAGATTATCTGTGCTCAGATAATTGATAAAACATTATTTCTGTATGTATCTGTGAATATTTCTAAAAGAGAGAAGCATTAGAATTCATCATTCAAGAAGATGGCTCTCAACAATGGGAGGGGGCATCATCCAGACTATTGAGAGTCTGAATAGAACAAATAGGTAGGTGAAAGAAAGTCATATTCTCTCTCTCTCTCTCTCATCAGTGATCCCGGTTTTTAGACTTTTCAACCCCAACAGGGAAAACTGAAGTCCTGGCTATTATCCCTTCAGACTTGGATGAAATTCTTCTGTGACTTCTGTTTCTCTAATTTGCAGATTATAGACTGTAAGACTTCTTATTTTCATAACAAATTTCTATAATAATTCTCCTCTTATTTATATGAATCTTTGTACATATTTGTGGTTCTGTTTCTCTGGAGAATCCTATAATACAATGGGTTTCAAGGACTAGGGTGAAAACATTCACAAAGAGTGAAGACTAGGTTAAGTTGAACACTAAGTTCTTTTTTGGTAAAGGTATAGCTCAGCACAATATATCTACACAGGTTATTGTAGCTCAGTGTAATGGGAAATTGCTCTCATCCATGGGCAGAGCAGTGAAGACTGGTATCTGATGTCAGAAAGTCCATGAGAGGGGGGACAAAGCTATCTTCGGCACTGGCTTTGGCCTATGGCCATGCTCATTTTTGCTCCTTCCTTTTCTCCCCTCTCTCCTAAACTAAAAGATCCTGGAAAATATTTACTTTGAAGGTTTATCTTGTTCTCAGACACAAACTTGGCGTAGTCTGCTATTTTGGATTCCTGCTTTCACACAGAGTCAGTCTCCTGCCAGGTCTGGTTTTTGCTGATGAAACCTCAGGTTCTCTTTTCCCAGCTTTCACTCTTTCATCATATTAGCCAACAGTGATTTACTTAACGGCCTTGAAACATCTTATAAGAACAGGCCATTGTGTGTTATCAATGAAGGTTTCAGAAACCTTCTGGTCAGGGTTGGAGTTTTCTTTTTTTTAATAGGGAGGTGGAGAGTTTCTGTTTCAATCAGACAATGAGGACATTATCTTCATTTAAGCGAAAGAAAGATCACAGTAAAATATGAGACATTGCTATAGATTCATTCTCATATCAGTCATATATTGCATGCTAGTCTTCTAAGCATTCAAACAATCAAAAACAGAAGAAAAAATAGAGTCATGACTCTACTTCTGCACAGTAGTTTTTACTCTAAAGTACTTTCTTTAATTTGTTCTTTCTGGGGACATACACATGCAAACATAAATAAAACATCCAGTTCTTGATATATTGTAATTAAGTTATAATACATCTTATGTAAAATAAATTATAAAGTTTATCATTTTCAAATGCTATCTTTTACAGTCACTAACATGATGACATTTGTAAAACAGATGTTTTCAGAAATATCCATTCTACTGAACATTTTTGACTACTAAATTTCTTCATTAATGATGTGTGTGGAAAGAGGGATTTATACATCCTGTAGCTATCCTTTAGAAAGTAGCTTCAGACCACAGTTGGAATGCTGAATTTATATTCTATCTTCATTTGAGTATTTCTACAGGTGATTGGATTCTGCTCAGTGTTAAAGATGAAATGATTACACCCATCCCTATGTTGCAAATTTCATAGTTAAGTAATTTAAATTATGAAATTATAAACATATAGACATTATGTAATTTCTATTATACATCTGAAACAATAGCCACAATATAGAAAGCTGTCTCGTTTTTATTTCTCTTTTTCACCCTTCCAAGTTTACTCATATTCCTATCAGTAAATTCAACACTAAAAGAAAAGCAATATATAATTAACGAGGCAAATACAATGAAAGAGAAATCATAGGCCTGCATGTGAGAAAGAGGAGGGTTAGATGTTACATTGAGTGTAGAGAAACTCCCCAAAGAAAGGGAATCTGAATGGGGTTTTAAGAATGAGTAGGAATTGTCTAGGTTTAGTGAAAGTAGCAGAAGAGCAGGAATAGTGTATGTGTGTGTTGGAGGGTGGGGTATGAGCAAAAACAAACAAACAAACATGCAGGTAAGAAGATCAAAACTGGGAGTAACATAGCATGGAATGGATTTGAAAATGGCAGGTGTTCTTAACACACAAATTTCCAGAGGTGAATCTGCTGACGGGTTTCATGCAGGTTTGTGGTGGACTTCTGGTCTTGTGTTTTTGTCTGTCCAGCATCTTCCTTCCCTATTCTGGCAACAGCACTTTTATTTTCCTTTTAGGAGCTGCTTTCTCACCTCTCGCAATCTTTGAGGTTTGGAGAAGGGCCCCACCTAAATCAGTGCTCCAAAATATAATCCAATGATTCAGGTACAGCAAGTCATAACATCCCACCCTTTCTGGCAGCAGTAATGGGTTCAAGAGTGGACACAATAGTGCATTGTATAGGAGTAACACTAGCTGTTGTAACAAACAACCCCAAATTTCAATTTTGGTTTTTCCTTTACCAAAAACTCACATTAAATATATTCCTGGTCAAGTGATTCTTCAGGATAACTTCCTCCAAATGGTGAGTCAGGGATCCCATGTCCTTTCCATATGACTCTGTCATATTTTAGATGATCTGAATCCTCTGGGCGTCAGCTACTAAATCTTCTGTACCAGGTAGGCAATGTGACAAAAGGCAGGGGAGGTGAAGATTATTAGCAGAGTTGGAGGATCCAGGCCTGGAGATGTGCTACTCTTTCACCTCCACTTCACATGGTCCAATTTAGATGTAAGGAATAGGGAAATGTATACATGCCCAAGACTAAGAAAAGAGTTTGGTGGTAGGCATATGTAGAAAGGGGCTTTTGGCCCCTACTAGGGAAGAATTTCTTTTATTAGATTTATTTAATGATATTTGACATTATTTGTAGTCCCCAGGGCATTCCCACAACCATTTCACCTGTGCACCATCATCTCAGTCCCTTGTGCTCTTTCTACCATCATCCCCGTCTCTACCCCTCCTACTCCCCTCAATGATCCTTTGGTTTATCTTTGACCTTTTGTTCTTGTTGTGTTTTTTGTCTGCTTGTTTGCTTGCTTATTTGTTTTTGGCTGTAATTGCTCATTTCTTAGAGCTCTCTCTTATTAATTTTTTCTTTGTATTGATTTTCCTTTATATTCCTCCTAAAAGTGAAGCCATCGATATTTTTCTCTTGCCTTCTGACTCATTTCACTGAGTAAAATTCCTTCTAGCTCCATCCATGTTTCTATAAATGACTCTAGTTTATTGTTTTTGATTGCTGAAGAGTATTCTAGGGAAGAATTTACCTGAGAAAGAAGTCAACACAAAAGCAAGAACTGAAAGACATTGATGGCTTGGGGTCTTGACAGCTGAGGCAGGAAGGTATTTCAGGTGCAAAAGTAAGAAGGCATAATGCTACCAGCAGCACTTGTTTTCAAGCCCTGCACCATCAGTCACAATTATCCTACTCAATAGCCTTAAAACTTTCACCCAAGCATTGGGTTTGCTTCACTCTAGTCCCCATCCTGAGACAAACAAATTCTTGGCAGAATTTGAACTCCTGGACTCATCTGGAAACAACCTAGGCCCTAGAGTGCCTAACCATGTGAACTGATAAGCATCCTTTTTACCCATCCCCTGTTAAGTTAGGGAATTGTGCCTGCTACTAATAGAGTCCTGATGAGTACACATCAGTGCCACAGGGAAGGTTTAGGTGGAGAGTGGCATGGTTCAGTTTGTGTTTCACAGAGCCTGGTGCAGTAACAGGATCTCTCTGCACCACATCCAGCCATTCTAGCTAAAAACAAGCAGATCCATCTTACCTCCAGGTGGACTTTCCTCTATGTAATTAATGCTAATCTTGCCATCAGAGTTCACATCTGAATTCAAGTGCAAATGATTTGTCTACATCAAAATAACTTTTATGAGACTGTGTTTATTGTTTCTGAGTTTCCTGCTTTCAGCTAAAAGGTGTGAAGACTGCTGGTGGGAATGCAAGCTGGTCCAACCATTATGGAAAGCAGTATGGTGGTTCCTCAGTCTACTGGAACTTCCATATGATCCAGCAATCCCACTTCTAGGAATATACCCAAAAGACACAAAACTCTGATTCAAAAGAATACCTGCACCCCTATGTTTATAGCAGCACTCTTTACAATAGGTAAGACCTGGAAACAACCTAAATGCCCAAAAACAGAGGAGTGGATTGGGAAGCTGTGGTACATATACATGATGGAATACTACTCAGCAATCAAAAATGAAAAACTAGACGCATTCATAGGAACATGGATGGAACTGGAAGGGATTATGCTCAGCGAAGTAAGTCAGAAAGCAAAAGAAAAATACCAGATGGTTCCTCCCCTAAGAGGAATATAAGGGAACCAAATAAAGATCAAGGAAAGGAATAAGAACAATAACAACAATAATAATAACAACAAGAAAGAAACAAAAACCAAAAATGAAAAGACAAGGACAAACTGGGGACACTTGGTGGGGAAAAAAGAGGGGAAGGGTGGAGGGCAGTCGGGAGCACGAGGGACTGAGGTGATGGTGCACTGGTGTTATGGTGATGGGGAATACATGGGGATTACAATTGATGTCAAATATATGTAAATTTAAAAAATTTATATTAAAAAAATAAAAGGTGTGAAGGGTACTATAAGCAAGGACATTTCTGTATCTTTTTCTGGTCCCCAGAACCAACAAAAGTTTAAAATCTATTTTTTTTCACAATGGCATTTTATATTTTAATGGGAATTTTCTCATTTTTTTAGCATTAAGTGTATGTTGATTTTGTTGACCTATCAAATATATATAACCTAAAATAGTTACATATTCATAAAGTTATGCTAAGAAGAATCCTTTAATTCTTTTTTTTAAAAGATTTATTTATTTATGCATACAAGAGCTGGGGTTTAGGCCAGAGTCATGGGAGGTGAGAGGATTCACCAGAGACAGAGCAGGTTGTAGAACAGGCAGACTGACTGAAACACACTGCTGAGGGGAGCAGCGGGCGAGGCAGGAGAGGTCTGTGTGGGTTCCCTCTCTAGCTGGAGGCTGGGATTGAACTCATGCTGCAGTGGCTGCAGTTTGCTTCATAGTGTGTTGCTTAACCCGCTGCGCCACCACAGAGGCCCAGAATCCTTTAATTCTTAAGAGTTTCATCCACATTGGAACCTTAGGAATTAGATATTATTGTTTTGACAGCTTTATAGATAAATATCTGGGGGGAAAAAACAAACTTGCTCCAGGTCAAATAAGTAAAACAAAACAGATTCAGGATTCAAACCCACAGCTTGAAGAGCAGAGCTCATCCTTTTGAACTGACACACACCCCATAATAACTCCATGTGGCAGATAAAAGTTATTAACACAATTTTATAGGCAAGACTCAGAGAAGAGTTTAAATGATTCGTCCAAGGTCAAATAGTTCAGAAGCATATCCTCAGGGCAGCCAACGTGCTCTTGGAGCCTAGTGAACACTGGGCTCCTTTCTCCTGCATGCTGTGTGATTTTCCTCAAATCTATTTTCCATTTTGCTGCTTGGTTTTCTGTCACGTCAGCTCTACTGTTGATGTTCCTTCACTGTATGCCTTCACTCTGCAGTAGTACTATTTTTTGTCCTTGATCTCTTTCCTTACATGCTCCTTTAAAACTCATTCTCTTACCTTGTCTTGAATTTGGTCTCATGTTTCAGAACATGAGCAGTTGTAAATATCTTGAGAAAGAAAAACGTTTCTTATGTAATATTAATATTTCCTTCTATTTCCTGGAGTGTCCTCTTCCGATATGCATACTTTATCTTTCCTTTGATAGGTCCCTTGTGAGGGGCACAGGCACCATGGGAGTTTATTGTGGTTATTATTTTGGGTCAGGAACACTTCTCGTTAAGCTTCCCATTCACACGAGAGTGGCTTCTTCATTCTCCTCTTTTTTTTTTTTTTCACCTGGCCCATATGCATCCTCCCCCTCTTCTGAACATTAACTTTAAGACTGGTTTATATTTTCCCTGTTTCTCTTATCAGCCGCTTAGACAGAGGAGTTGGGGATGACTGAGGCATGGGAAGCCAATAGATGAATTGGATCTCTTCTCTTCAGGTGAGTCATGGAGAATCTCGCCACTGGTAGCATGAGAGGCATAGTTCCATCATCTCTGCCTGCCACATCTCTTCTATATGTCTCTTTTCATGTCCCTTCAAGTCCCTGGTGCAAGTCCTAGGTTGAGAGTCAAGAGTGGCTTCTACACATGTCTCTCTGGTCCACGTGCCACCTCAAAAGTTTAAAATCTTGCAAGACAAAATTCCCTGGCATTAAAACACTAACTCTTTTGGAAGTAAGTAAAATTGTTACAGTACAGGGAGAGGGGCACCTCAGAACTCCCAAAATTGTCTGCTCTAAATAGGTTCTGCCACCCTCCACATCAAGACAAAACATATAAAACCTTTGATGGACATGAACTTTAATACAATTAGTGAACAATACAGAAAAGACAAAGAATGTAGTGTCCAAATCAAGCACCCAAAGTTACTCATCCCCTCATGCATAAAAGTCCAACCAAACAGAATTGATCCAAAGCAAGGCAGAAAGTCTGCCACAAGGTTAAAGTATCTTTCGGTGTAGACCCATACAAAAGGGTCAGACAAGTCTGGGAGGAAAAGAGCAAAGTCAAAATCAAGATAAAAGCAGCCATTGTTAACCTCCCCAAGATCTGCCTCTGTTCAACCAGTCCAGTACCAAGAAGCAAGCACAGTTTCTTCACATGTCTCTCTGCTCCATGTGCCTCCTTTGGGTCTCTTTCTTACTCTCCATCCTGCTTCCTTCCTCCTCCAGTCTCCTCTCCAGCTTCTTCTCCTCCCTGCTCAGCTCCACCCTCCTTTAGGTAGGGCAGGGAACTTGGAACCTCCCCTTTTTCTGGGGACCACCCTGTTACAAAATGAGTATTTACCTTTGGGAATGAAATTTAATGCTGGGAAAGAACCAAAAACAATTTACATAGTTTATTTGGGGCATTACCAATGTTACTCCCACAGGTGGCCCTAGTGGGGAAGTGATGGACATTTTGCTAAAGTCCAGAAAAAACAGAAGCCACTGCCATTGCAGACTGTTTCCCTCCATACTGACCATCACTCCCAACATGTCCCCTTTGCCAGCTGGAAGAAACACTTGGTGTTTGGACATGTCAGGAGAGTGTCAGTATTTAGCTCAAAGTAGCAGCAGTAAAGTGGCCACAAATATGACCCAAATCCCATAACATAACCTTACCTGTAGTCTGTGGAAGAGAGAGGCCCAGTAGAGGATGTCTAAGGCACAAGAAGTGTGTGTTTGTGTTTGTATATGTGTGTGTATGTCTGTGTATTGGGGGTGAATAAAAATTCTTAGCTGTTATACAAATAAAGGTCTATTTGCACTGAATGGATATGTCCTAGAATATTCTGATTCAGATTGTCTTTTTATTGTTAAGTATCCAAATTTCTTCCTGTCAATGATTTCTTAATTTCCAAGAGATAGAAAACAGGCATTTCTTTTGAAGGTACTCCTGCTTGTAAGTATCCCAGTTCATCTCAGGAATTCCAATTTATCTTATCTCCTCAGCAATACTGCCAGGGGAAACATCAGACTTAGATTTAGAAAAGACAGAAGGTCATTTGAGTTCATATAGGAAATGAGCAGTGTATATATATACTCCATTTCACCACTAATTTCAGTTGCAAATGATCTTAGAATATAAATAAATTATTTCTTCTTCAGTCTTTTCCTTTAGTCACAGAGTATCTTTCAGTAGATTTAGGGACAACATTAGGAAGTGTGGATCTGTTAAGGGAAATTCTCCAAGTGTTCTCTGACTTCACCTAGAAGTAAAACAGAAATAAAACTACTCTCTTCTCAGAGTCTGTGAAATAACTGCTACATTGTCTCACAGTTTTACTTAAAGGTAAATGTTTTTAAAATTATACCACCATACATTTTCTACTATAAAAATTCTCTGGACTAGATCTGAGTCACTATCTTTTTTTAAGAAGGGTGTTTTTGTTCAGAGAGATATATTCAAAAGCTTCTTGCTTGTATTATTTTAAATCATTATAATTCACTTGTGGATCCCTTGAAACTCTTTAATGAAGACATAATGAGCTGTTTTATGATTATGGCTGATCAAAAATGTCTGTGCTAAAAATACAACCTGTTGTCACTAATCCAGGTATTTACCGGCTTATCTCTTCTTTATCTGACCTGAAATACTACTTTCTGCAGGTGGAGTCAGTCTATCTGCATTCTAGAATTAGAGAGAAAGAATTCCTTCTCCTTCCTTAAATTGACCAGTGCTTGGAAGAGGAGTCAAGCAAGGATAATGAACATATTATGGAATTGTGTCAAAAATCATTGACTCAGCTAAGATCCTAACTGTTTTGCAAGATGATTTGACAAAGTGCTCTTTACCCCACTTCCTTCTCTCTTCCAATTCTCAAAAACGCTCTCTCCACAAAGGGCAGAATTGCAGGTCACTGCCAATCATTTATTCCTCATCTTTCAACTATTTACTAACTACTGTGGCCTGGGTACTGTCCTAAGCTTTCAGGATCCACTGCTCAGTAATATGACACATGCTCAACTCCCATGTGCTTACCTTCCTGCAGCCTTCATCCATCTGAAGTCCTACAACATTTCTATGTTGAAATATGAATTTAATTCTTACACATAAGTACTCTTAATTGTGGTTCCCTATGTTGTGGGACAGAATCAGGTATAGGCCAGAGGTGAGGGGGTGAAAGAACTCACCAGAGACAGAATGGAGAATAGAAGAGGCAGATTTATTGAAATACACTGCTGAGGGAAACATCTGGCAAGAAAGGAGAGGTCTGCTGCCCTGTGTGTGGGTTCCAAGGCTCTATTTATATTCATGGATTTGGTTAGTGTGACTAGTCTCAAGTGGCCACAACTGATGATCCAAATTTGTATAAGGGGTCATCAGATTAAGGGATCATTACCTTACTGGCCCAAGTTCTTCAAGACAGTCCCATTCATTCTCTTTATCTGTTTAAGCTCCCCAACCTTATCTACCAGTGGAGGAATGGTGGCTTTGTTGTTAAATTTAGCAATGATACTAAGACAGTCTAATTGTTTCACTAGCTACACTTATAGTGTTAAATGCATGGGGGTTTTTTTGCACTCAGATAAATGGAGCCTCTAGCTGGAGCTAAGATTCTTCTTGACTTCCTCAGTTTCATCTTCCTCATCTATTGAATGGAGAACACACAAATACCAAACCCACAGACTTGCTGAAAAGATTGTATGAAATATTCACTAGTTACTTAGCCAAGTGTGTGTCACAATGAAAATACACATTCAGCGTTAACTATTATTCAATACTGGAATTAAACACTACAAATTCAGACAGTTAAGAAATATCTTTAGAATTTTCCTCACCTCTTGTCAAACTAGAAGTAAATCAAGAAAAGAAAACTAGAAACCCACCCACATCATGGAGATTGAAATCTGCACTACTGGAAAAATAATGGATTATAGAGGAGATCATAGAGGAAATTAAAAAATACTTTGAACTGAATGACAATGAGGACACCCCATTCCAAAATGTATGGATGCAGCAAAAGCAGTTCTAAGAGGGAAGTTCATAGCAACCAGGCTCACATCAACAAACAAGAAAAAAAACCAAAGAAACAATCTAATCTCACATCTCAGTGACCTAGATAAAGAGCAACAAAAGGATCCAAAAACCAGCAGAAGAAAAGAAATTATAAAAATTAAAGGAGAAATAAATAAAATAGAAATAAAAAAATTCCAAAAGATCAATGAAACCAAAAGTTGGTTCTTTGAAAAAACAAACAAAATAGATAAAACTTTAGCCAGACTAACAAAGAATAAACAAGAGAAAACAAAATAAATAGGATCACAAACAAAAGAGGAGAAATTACAACAGATGCAAAAGAGATTAAAAGAATAATCAGACAATATTATGAACAGCTATATGCAAAAAAGTTTAACAATTTAGAAGAACTGGACCAATTTTTAGAATGATATAACCATCCAAAGTTAAACAAAGAAGAAATAGAATACTTAAACGGACCAATCACAAGTAGTGAAATTGAAGCAGTGATCAAAACACTCCCTAAAAACAAAAGTCCAGGACCAGATGGCTACACAAATGAATTCTACCAAGCATTAGGAAATGAGCTAGTATCTATTTTACACAAACTCCTTCAAAAAATCGAGAAAGAAGGAACACTGCCAAATACATTCTATGAAGCCAACATTACACTAATACCCAAACCAAATAAAGAGAGCACACACAAAAAAGAGAACTACAGACCAATCTCCCTAATGAACATGGACACAAAAATCCTCAACAAAATTCTTGCCAACAGAATCCAACAATGCATTAAAAGGATAATTCACCACGATCAAGTGGGATTTATCCCAGAAGCCCAAGGATGGTTCAATATATGGAAATCAATCAATGTAATCCACAATATCAACAAAAAGAAGAACAAAAACCATCTGATCATATCATTCGATGCAGAAAAGGCATTTGACAAAGTCCAACATCCATTCATGATGAAGGCTCTTGAAACCCTTGGAATAGATCATTCCTCAACATGGTAAAAGCTATATACGACAAACCCATAGCCAATATCATCCTCAATGGTGAAAAACTGAAAGCATTCCCCTTAAGATCAGGAATAAGACAAGGATGCCCACTTTCCCCACTGCTATTCAACATAGTACTGGAAGTCCTAGTCAGAGCAATAAGACAGTAAAAGGACATACAGGGAATATAAATTGGGAAAGAAGAAGTAAAACTATCATTATTTGCAGATGATATGATAATATACTTGGAAAATCCTAAAAGCTCTACTGAAAAGCTAATTAAAATAATCAACAAGTTAAGTAAAGTAGAAGATACAAAAATCATGGCACAAAAATCAATAGCCTTCCTATACACAAACAACAAATCCAAAGAAGAAGAAATCAAGAAAAATATACCCTTTACAAATGAGGCCAAAAAAATCAAATATCTAGGAATCAACCTAACAAAAGAAACAAAAGAACTATATAGAGAAAATTATAAAACACTGTAAAAAGAAATAGAAGAGGACACAAAGAAATGAAAGATATCCCCTTTTCATGGATAGGAAGAATCAACATTATCAAAATGGCCATTCTACCAAAAGCAATTTACAGATTCAGCACAATACCAAAAAAAACCTCAATGAAATTCTTTAAGGAAATAGATCAAATATTGATGAAATTCATATGGAGACACAAAAAACCCCAACTAGCCAAAGCTCTACTAAAAAAAAAAAAAGAGAGAATGGAGGTATCACACTCCCAGACTTCAAACTCTACTATAAAGCAGTAGTAATTAAAACAGCATGGTACTGGAACAAAGACAGATACACAGATCAATGGAATGATTTCCAGATCTATATGGTTAGCACATATAGAAAGCACAGAAGTAAAACCACACAACTATGGTCAACTTATCTTTGACAAAGGAGGAAAGAATATGCAATGGAACAAAGATAGCTTATTCAATAAACAGTGCTGGCAAAACTGGTCCACCATATGCAAAAAATGAAACTGGACCACTGTCTCATACCATGTACAAAAATCAACTCAAAATGGATAAAAGACCTAAATGTAAGACCTGAAACTATAAAACATATAAAGGAAACATAGGCAAATGCTGTAAGACTTACACCTCAACAGCACTTTTGAGGTGACAGTCCCCAAAGCAATAAAAATGAGAGAGAAGATAAACAAATGGGACTACATCAAGGTAAAAAGCTTCTATACATCAAAGGAAACATTCAATAAAACAAATAGAAACCCCACTGAATGGGAAAAAATCTTTGTGCTCCACACAACGGACCAGGGTCTGATCACAAAGATATACAAAGAACTCATAAGACTCAAGAAAAATAAACTAAGAAACCCAATCAAAAAATGGGCAGAAGAACTTAAGACTCTTCTCCAAAGAAGACATACACATGGTCAACATACACATGAGAAATAGCTCAGCAGCCCTCGTAATCAGGGAAATGCAAATTAAAACCACAATGAGGTACCACCATACATCGATAAGAATTGGCACACATCAAAAAAACCAACAACAACAAATGCTGGTGAGGATGTGGAGAAAATGGAAGACTAGTACACTGCTGGTGGGAATGCAAGTTAATCCAACCATTATAGAAGGCCATATGGAAGTTCCTCACTCTACTAGAAATGGAACTACCATATGATCCAGTAATCCCGCTCTTAGGAATCTACCCAAAGGACACAAAAACACCAATCCAAAAGAGCACTTGTACTCCTATGTTTATTGCAGCACTATTTGTAATTGGTAAGACCTGGAAGCAACCCAAATGCCCAAAAGTAGATGACTGGGTCAAGAAGATGTGGTACATATACACAATGGAATACTATTCAGCAATCAAAAATGAGAAACTAGGGCCATTTATAGAAACATGGATGGAGCTAGAAGGAATTATACTCAGTGAAACAAGTCAGAAGGCAAGAGAAAAATATTGGATGGCTTCACTATTAGGAGGAATATAAAAGAGCAACAACAACAAAGAAGAATAAGCTCAAGGAAATGGGCAATTACGACCAAAAAACAAACAAAAACTCAACAAGACCAAAAGGTCAAAGATAAACCAAAGGAACCATGGCAGGGGGAGGGGGGAGGAAGAAGGGAGGGCAAAGACGGGGACAAGGGCAGAAAGAGCACAAGGGACTGAGGTGGTGGTGCACGGGTGGAATGGTGGTGGAAACTCCCTAGGGAATACAAATGATGTCAAATATAATTAAATATATATATATATATAAAAAGAATTTTCCTCACCTCTATCTTACTGGACAGGATAAAAAGTCACCGTTGTGAGTTTCTTTTGCTCCCTAGATTTCTAAGATTCTGAGAGGTTTGTGTTTAGAATCTGGGAGAAGATTTTTCTCTGTCCCATTTATCACACAGTGGTTTTATTCACCTACAGTGTGGTAACTCTTTGCTGGGGGACAGTACATGAAGCTCAGAATCTTGGCTGGGACTCAGATGCCAGTGTCTGACTTCCAATCTTTCTCGGGGCCCAAGGTTACCACCATTTCCCCCCAACTTGCTGGTGCTTCCAGGAAGTGCACTCTATTGGTCTAGTCCTTGTTTCCCCAAGAGTTCTATATCCTTGTTGCTTATTGGTTTGGGAGAATGCTCTGCTTCTCTTTTTGCTCGTAAAAATATGTCCCTTTCAGCCCTTTGTATCAGGAATACCCAGAGAAATTTTTGATCAGTCCAGGCTTTTAGAAAAGTAAGAAGACATGGGCTATTTACTTCTAGAACCTTCTGTTTACTGCCTTACTACAAAACACCCCTGAGGTAAAGGAGCTAAGGTAAGGTAAGAAGGGACTCCCCAGAAATAGGGAAGGGCTTGGGACAGGAGATAAAGTAAGAACAAGCTCAAGTGAGTATCTTAGTATGTTTTTTGTAACATCAGATTCATCTTTGCATCTGAGACTATATCCTGTGCCTTTCTGTTATTACTCACATTACTTGACAAACAGCAGTGAACACAGATTAGATTTGGAATGTATGCAATACAGCCTATTTTGTGATGCCTCAGTCAGGTTGGAACTAAGGGAGCACGACCAAGCTCCTAAACTTTAATCTCTGAATGGAGTCCCCATGGCACATCACTCCAGATGCCATTTCACGAAGGGCATGATCTTGTCCATGAAGGAGGATTTCCTAGAAAGGAACAGGAGAACCACTCCATATCATAACAAGGTCCTGCCACCTAGACTCTGAAACTTTGTCCCTTTTACTTTTCTGAAAATGTCATAAATGTATATGTTTGTGAGATGCCCAATCTGTCCCATCCCTGATTGTATCATAGTTCCTACATTTGTGTGTGTGTGTGTTTTTTTTTCTTCAAATTCAGCTGTTACTTTCTTTGTTTCCTTTCAGGTAATTTGCATTTAATCTTAATAGAAAGGTCTTAGACTTGATCCTAGAGAATCATCCAATAAAAAGGAGAAACACAGTCAATTATATTTGTTCAGAGGTCATAGAAAAGGAATGAATACATTATCAAAAGATTCCCCCGTTGATGAGTCATAAAGTATGCAGAGTTAAAACTTGCTTATGGTCTGAAGTGGGTATTTTGGACAAAACTTATGCAGAGGGAAAAAATAATTTTTCTTTTTTTTTCCTTTTCTACATTTTAAAAGGACAGACTTATTAGGAAAAGGAGAAAAAAGAAAAAGAGGCATATGTAAGCCATAGGTGGAGAGCTGCCAAAATTCATGTTTCCAAGTATGGAAACACCAAATGTTGACCTGGATGCTGAGAAAAAAGAACTCTCATCCACTATTGGTGGAAATGCAAATTGCAAGTTGGTGCAGCCTTTATAGAAAATGGTATGGAGATTTATTTTCTTTAACCTTTTTTTTCTTTATTTTTTATTTTATATATATTTTACATTATTTTTCAGTTTTGTACAGTGTATATTTCTTGTCCTCGTGAAATTCCCATCACCAGTTCACCCTCGCACCATCACCATAATCCTTTGTACTCTTCCCACTCATTTTGTCCCTTCCCCCTCCTCCTCCCTTAGGGAATGTCTAAGATTAACAGCTACTTGTTGATTTTGATTTTTAATTTGCAAAAATATTTGCAATTTTTTCCCTTTTGACAAAATATGAGTGAATGTCAATAAGGTTATGTTAAATGAAATAACTCAGAAAGTAAAAGACAGCTATCAGGTGGTTTCACTCATCTATGGAATATAAGTAAGCAAAAAAATAATACATTGATAAAATACAACAAAAACAGATTTTGGACCTAGTGAAAAAATGTACTGGTTACCAGAGGGCACAGGGGAGAGGGAAAGGAGCAGAGAGGAGGGAAGTAGATAGGGTATTGGTACAAAGTGTTTGATAAAACATATGCATATATGGAGGAGAAAAATATAACCCCAAAATTAAAATAATAAAATCAATAAGTTCTGAAAAAAAGAGAGTGTCTGGTGACCTATGATTAATAGTAAGTAACATTTCTGAATACCTATTTGGTACAGAACAAATATTTCACTAGCAACGACAAAAGATGAGCGTTAACAATTTTTCTCCAGGCCCGGAAATTTCCAGACATGTTCCTATAAATATACTCACAAGTACATAAACATATGCATGTATAGATCCACATATATGTACTAAACACTGGTAGCCATACACTTTAGAGGCATGTAGCACACACATATTTACATGCATTTATTGATGCTCAGTGAGGGGAAAGACCAGGGATATTAAGCAGGGTTGATAGTGTTCTGGTATTTTGCAATCATGAACATGTGTTAAAACAGTGAAATACCTCGATTCCAGTTAGTCAATTTCCACTGCCCTTTATGTTCAGCCATGCTCAATATTTCATTATCTGAAAGTATAGGACCCAAAGTACAATAAAGAAGTCAACACTGAGCCCAGAAATCATTGCTTTATGACCCTATTTAAAGAAGATTTGCTGGCTTCATCATTCATATTCATATTCAAGTTCAAATAAGTATAATTGTATAAAGTGGCCAGCAACTCACCATCAAATGTGGCAATTTTTGATAAGCATGAGCTCTGAGAATACTAAATTGGGAATGTGATAATAATACTAAATTAACAAAACAAAATAATGAAAACACCTTGAAGTTATTAACATTTTATAAGGTAAAGTGTTCATGTGTTCAAAAATTCCCTATATATGAGCATAAAGTCAAAATGCAGCAATTCAATACATAACAAGCATGAGTCTACATTTTACACAGTTTAACTCAATATTAATTAAATCAAAGTTTGTTATATTTTATTTAACTTGAGAGAAATATCATCTATGACGTTATTGTTGTTAACTTGAACTTAATTGATACTATAGTTTTTAAATTTATTTTACACTTGTGTAAGAACTGCAAGCCTAAAGAGGTAATACCTGGGATTAAGTTCTTTTATATTTCTGACAATATAATAAAGATGGTTTTAATTGAAACCAATGGTCCTTGACATTTTTCTCTCTGGTACCCAACTTTGAGAAATGTAGGGGGCTTGTGCTTTAGAGCCCACCAACCCAATTTTGCACACTTGCCTGCATCAGACACCAGCTCAGTTGGGTAAGTCAGTTAACTATTCTATGTCTCTGCTCTCTTATCTTTAACATTAAGCTAATTAATCTCTTCCCCCCAACAAAACAGACTATCTGTGGGGATTTAGTGGAAATGGTCAGTAAGGCACCAGCCTTGTCAGTCTGGGCAGAGAAGGGCACTCTTAAGGGTAACTTTCCCTGTTTTCTCATCCCCCCTTCTCTAGGAACATGCGTCCTTTATATCAGCATTCTGTTTCAGTTTGGTTTTTGCTTTTCATCTGTGAGGGTAGAAAAGTGAGTAGGGTATTGATAATCTCCACAATCCTATGCTGCTGTGGGACCCAGTGCAAAATGAAACTGTGCGGCCCTTTTGCAAAAGCTGGGAACACAGCCTTCAAAGCTATGGAAATAGAAAACTTTTCCTTTCTTTCATGGTCTCTCTCTCCATTTGCTAGAATGTTTTGTATCTCCTAGTCATGCCATCCCCTCTTGGCTACCAGGTTGCCTACAGAGCCAGTGCAGGCCTTCAAGCCCCCAGGGCCCGGCCCTCACAGCACATGCTGTGTGACATGGTGCTGCTGCTGTGGTCACCCTGAGACACCCTGGCCTTACCATGTCAGTGCTAGACCCTTACCAAGGGCCCTTTCAGGAGGAGCAGGAAGAGCGAGGCAGAACCCAGAACTGCAGAGCGCGGGGAGAAGGAGACCAAGAATATGTCCAGAGAGGCAAGCCCCCTGCTTGTGCTCCTTTGACAATTAGGCTTCATTTACAAAACACAAAGATCCGATTACTAACAACTGCAAGCTGGCAACCACAGATTACTGAACTTTAAGGGTGACCCTTCTGGAGACAGGGTTGTGTGCAACTGCTCTGGTCACATATCCACGAAGCCTAGTTAGGCCACTGTTCAAGTTACCGACAGACATGCTTGTGGCAAAGGCAGCTTTCCTGTGGTAGGGCTCTCCTGCTAAGGACTGCATAGAGATCAGAAAATTCGTTTCACACGTGAAAAAGCATATAACCAAATGGGAGACTGTGGGTGGCAGAAGTCAACATGGGCACCCCTGAGTTTGCACCTGCCCCTCTACCACCTGGCAAACAGCAGGGCTCCAACAATTGACTAATTGCTGAGCTCAGTGGGTCATGCATGGAGGGCAGAGTTGGCAGGGCAAGTTGGACACAACACGTGGATGTTTTCCTTCTGCTACAAACAAAAGAGCAGTGCTGCTGTCATGGGAACAGCCAGGATCTCCCTTGATGTGGGGCTATATTGATTCATTTTTTCTTGTTTTGTTTCCTGTTTTGTTTCCACGCATTCTGTGGCCAAATATAAGATTAGAAATCCAGAGCATCCCCCAATTTTTAATTCTGTTTATACATGCTGAGTCCTAAAACAAAATCCAACAAAGTTCATGCTATTAGTCATCCAACAAGCCAAAATGAATTCCAACCCAGAGTCTTCTCCCAGAGTAAAGACTTTGTAGCCTCAAGACCTTGCATGGTGCTCTCACTGGACCCACACCCATTAAATGTTTGTTTAATGAATTGCTGAGTGTGTGAGTATATTCATCAGGAGATTTGATGGGTGGTGTTGCCAAAATCTCATACCCTCACAATAAAGAGGGAAAAGTGGCAAAACAAGTATCCTTCCCCAATGAACACTGGAGGAAATTGAGACACAGAATGGTTAAGTGCCCAGTTACAGGACTGGAATCAGAACACAGGTTTCCCGAACACAGATCTGGTATATTTCCACTGACAGCCTAATATTCCTACAAGGCACATTTGCTGCGATTTTGTAAGTTGTGTCTTATAAATTTTGTTTTATAATTATTACCCTTAGATGAACTAGGACAGACAAAATAATTTAAGAGGATCATGTTTCATGAACTAAGAAAGATTAATAAAGGTATATGCTTTTGGGGGATCTTTGTTACCAGCACCATGAATAAAAGCATTTTTAAAATTCTATAATCAGTTATGGAGTTTTCTCACAGCTATTAGAAAAGACCTTGTTTTTGAGGAGAATGTGCTTAGAGAGACAGGACAGTGGATAATCATGATTATCTCCCTAAGTTCTGGGGTTACAGGAAGACCATGATAATTTTTTTTATTTAAAGATTTATTTATGCATACAAAACTGAGGTGTAGGTCAGAAGTATGGGGTGTGTGTGAGAGGATTTACCAGAGACAGACTGGGGAGCACAACAGGCAAATCTACTGAAATAGACTGCTGAGGGGAGCAGTGGGTGAGACAGGAAAAGTCTGCTGTGCCATGTGGGTCAGCTCCCTAGCGAGGGATCAAACTTATGCCTCGGTGGCTGGTGAAAGCTTGATAGTGCTAAGACTTTTAACCCCTGTGACACCAGGAGGCCCTACATTAATATTTCTTTATGGAGTATTTTGAACAGAATTATTTCCAGTAATCTTTTAGCTGATCTGTTACAGTTCTAACAATCCATCAAAATATGTTAGCATGTTTGAGTGAGAAGAGTATATGACAGAAAATCCAAGAAGAAGTACCAAAAAGTGTAAACCTCATCATCTTCTTCTGGTCCCTGTGCCCACTCCACCATCCAATAGGCAGCCATCCAACCAGATTCTTGTATTGACTATGCATTTTGGTTTTGTTGGTTTTACTAATTTTTTAAGTCACATTTATAAGATACAATGTACGTACAATAAAATTTTCTCGTTCTAACATACAGTTCAGTAAGTTTGGACAAAAGCATATGACCTTCAAGCGCCTTTGGATCCACCCCTTTCACTCTCCACAATCTCCAGACCTTAGTTATCACTGATCTGTTTTCTGTCCTTATAGATTTGCCAGGTTCAACTGTCAAATGAATGGGATGTGTACTCCACCTTTTGCATCTGATTTCTTTCACCAAACATAATGCTATGAGATTGAGGCATGCTGTTCTGCATATCAGTTCATTCTTTTATATAAGTGTGTTTCCAAGTGCAACTCTTTAGATTATCTCATAATCTAAATTGTCTCTACTAATCCTTGAAAGTTATTTTCTACTTTTGTCCTCCTTGCCTACATCAGTCACACAGTCTGCACTTTTCAGTGCACTGACCACCCTTCATCCACCTTGGGAAATTCCTTGGTGGTATTTATTTTTAAATGTCCCAGAGCGTGAAAGTGTTGCCGCTTGAATACCTGAGAAGCAAAAAGTGGCTTTTAAGATGTTTTCTGCCTCTTTTCTAAGAATATTAACGAGTTAAATTTGGGCCTTATGTAGCCTCTAGTGTATGATTTATAAGGACCTGAGCAAGGTTTACAGATAATAGTATTTTCACCATTTATGTATCTTCTTTATTTCTTTTTTGTCTCTGCTCTTCTTCTTCTTCTTACTCATCTCTTTCTTCTGTCTTTCAACTTCCTTCCTTCCTTCCTTCCTTCCTTCCTTCCTTCCTTCCTTCCTTCCTTCCTTCCTTCCTTCCTTCCTTCCTTCCTTCCTTCCTCCCTCCCTCCCT
>JAGFMF010012271.1:11251557-11271775 GCA_019455555.1 Galemys pyrenaicus
CCTCCCTCCCTCCCTCCCTTCCTTCCTTCCTTCCTTCCTTCCTTCCTTCCTTCCTTCCTTCCTTCCTTCCTTCCTTCCTTCCTTCCTTCCTTCCTTTCTCTCTCTCTCTCTCTCTCTCTTTCTTTATTTCTTCTTACCTGTTTTTAATTTTTTCTTCTCTGTCTCTCTCCTTTCCTCTTGGTACACAAACAAAATAATAACTGCTACTTTTTATCTGGATAATCTCACGGTTCATATTTCTGGATCAATAGTTGTCAATATACCAATACATTTACCTTGATTTTGCCTTGACGAAAAATAAATCAAGAAAGAGGATAAGAAGTCCCTGGCTAAAGGCAATCCGTGAGAGTGTCACCCATAAAATATGCAGGTATTTATGAAAAGTGGTTTTCAGGTACAGGGAAGAGCAAGGACCAAACCCTGAGAGAAGAACACATTAGTGTATTTCTTTATGCTTAGTTTTGCTAATTATTTAAAAGGTAACCTTCTGGAAGTCTGGCTGGTTCTAATCAGCTAATAATGCAGAATTTTATCTCATTTGGAAATAGGGTCATTACAGATTTAATTACTTGTGTTAAAATGAGATCATTACATTAGGATGCGACCCTAATCCAACATGGCTGGTGTTCTTGCAAGAAGATGTTCTGTGAAGACAGAGACATAGGGAGGACACTAGTTGTGACAGAACAGACATTGGGGTCATACAGGTGCAAGCCTAGGATTATAAAATATTGAGAGCAAAGAAGTGGGTGCTAGAAGAAGTAAGGAAAGATTCTCCCACTTGTTTTATAGGGAGCATCACCCTGATGATGTCTTAATCTCAGACTTCTAGTTTCCAGTACTATGAGACCGTTTCTGTTTTTTAAAGTTAAACAAGTTAAGAGTAGAAATAAATACCAAGTATTTGCTAAGTATTCGCCTGTAACTACCTGGCATTTTAGTCTTCCTTAATCTGTTCTGTAAGCTTATTCAACACATACAAATATATGTGCACTGAATGATGGAGATACTGAAGGCAATTAGTACAGAACTTAAGAGGGAAATTCATATCACAGTAATACTAAGTAATTTTATACCCCACATACAACAGTAGAGATCAACAAGATAAAATGTACATAAGGAAATGACAGCCTTTAATGAGAGCTAGAAAAAATTGATCTAACAGATCAACTTCACCCAAAATACTGCATACACATTTTTTTTCCCCAAGAACAATGGAACATCTTTAAGAATAGGCCATATCTTAGGATATAAGTCAATAAAACCACAAAAATTGAAATTATACCTAGTACCTTTTCTAACCACAATGCCATAAGCTAAAAATCAAATACAAAGGCAAAAAAATAAATAAGCAAGAAAAACTATGAATACATGAGGATTAAACAAGGTGTTACTTAATTAAAATTGTAAAAAAAAAGAGAGAGAGAAATTGGGGCAGAAATGTAAAAAATAACTTGAGATGCATGAAAATGATGATGCTAGTTACCATAATCTTTGAGACAAAGCAAAAGTGATCCTCAGGAGGAAAATAATTCCAAAGGGGCCCATATTATAAAGCAAGAAAAATTCCAAATAAACAATGTAACATCAAAGCAAATTGAAAAATGAGAGAAGGCCAAATTTGGTAGAAGAAATGAAATAATAAATGTAAGACTGAAAATAAATGAAATAGAGATTAAAGAATACTATACTAGAAAATCAATGAAACCAAGAGCTATTTTTGGGGGGAGGGTTAGAAGGAGATGAAACAGATAAAAAAGAGAAAACATTAATAAACAAAAATCACAAATAAAATAGGAGAAATCACTACAGAAAGCACATAAATACAAAAGATTATAATACATTAATATAGACAACTATATTTCAATAAATACAATAATGTTGAAAAAGTGGGTAAGTTCATAGCTAAACATAATCTACCAAAGTTAATCTAGGAAGAGACAAATGATCTTAACAAACTGATCATAAACATGGAAATGGCAGCACTAATATGAAAATCCTTTGAAAAACAATAGCACAAAGACTGGATAGTTTTATAATTGAATTTCATTAATTATTTAAAGAAGAACTAACTCTACTTGCTCAAATTAATTTTAAAAATACAAAAAGAAGGGATCCTTCTTAATACATTTTATGGTACTAACAATACCTTAATACCAAAAATCAGACAAAGACAGCACAAAAAAATATACAGACCAATTTCTTAATGAACATTGATGCAAAATTTTTCAAGAAAATAACAAATAAAATTCAACAATATCACAAGGATTATACATCATAATACATAATACAAGGATTACATACATCATTAAGTGGGTTTCATTCCAGAAATATAAGGATGGTTTAATATACCAAAATCAGTTAAAGTAAAACACCACATCAACAAAGGATAAAATAATATGACCATGTGATAATATCAATAGATGCAGAGAAAGTATTTGTTAATATTCAATAGCCAGTTATTTTAAAATCTAAGATGGAAGTAGAATGGTCTATCTCACTGTAATGAAGATAACAAATCATAAACTGATACTCAATATAATTCTCTATGATGAAAAACTGAAAGATTTCCCCTTAAGAACCAGCCTAAGACAAGGATACCAAATGTTGATACCTCTGTTTAAATTAACATTAGAAGTTTTGGCCACAGTTCCCAGAGAAACACAGGGAAAAAAGGGAATTCAAATAGTAAAAGAAAAAGTGAAACTATCATATTTGCAGATGCTATGTTATCATACATAAAAGATCCTAAAGATACCATCAATAAAAGACTTTAGAAACAATTGTGAATATAGCAAAGTGGCAGGCTACAAAATCAACATACAAATATTCATGGCTTTTTTATATGCAAACAACAAACAAGTAGCAAAATTTTTTTAAAAAGTCCATTTTTTAAATTGATTTAGAAATAATTATTTGCCTCAGCATCAACTTAACAAAGAGGGGTCAAAGACCCATACAATGAGATCTACAGATATTATAAGACTTAGATAGTGACAGAGAGAGATGAAAAACTATCCTATTCTCATAGATGGGGAGAAACAATAGCAACAAAATGATTTTCTTAATATGCAAATTTAATATAATCCCCATGAAAATCCAGGCAAAATTGTCAAAGAAACGGAAAAAAATTATTGAAACACAAAGGTCTGAAATTGCAAAAGCAACCTTACGAAGAAATGAAATGGAGGCATCATATTTCCTGAATTCAAACTTCACTAAAAGCAAAGTATTTAAAACAATATGGCATCAACAGAAAAATAGATGCATGAGCCAATGTAACAGAGTCAAAAGTCAAGAAATAAACCCACACACATACCAGCAGCTAATCTGTGCTAAAACACTCATGACCATAAAATGGGAAAAAAACTTTCTCTTTCAAAATGGTGCTGGGAAAACTAGAAAGCTAACCACAGATGAATGAAGTTAGATTACTCAATAACACCATACATAAAAGTAAATTCCAAATGGATTAAAGACTTATATATATGGCATGCAACAGTAAGAAACACAGAAGAAAACTTTGGCAACACATTCCACCATATCAACAAAAAAGATAATTTTGATGACTCAATCCATATGGCAAGGGAGTTTTAAAAAATAAACAGTTGGGATTACCTTAATCAAAAAACTTCTGTAGAACAAAAGAAAATATAAGTGGGGAAAATATTTATACAATATACAACTGATAAGGAATCAATAACCGAGATAAACAAAAAACACAATTCAACCACAAAAAAACAATTAAAATGGAAGCAGATATGAACTAATAAGGATCTCTATAAATCTAGAAGAAAAATTACTCATCAGTATTCCTAATAAGAGAGATACAGATTAAAACTACAAGATACCACGTTATACCATGGCATATATCAAAAAGACCCACAACAACATGTGCTGGAAAGGATGCAGAGAAAAAGGAACTTTTTGAACACTGTTGCTGGAAATGTGAACTGATACAACTGTATAGAGAGCAATATGAATTTACCTGAAAAAGTTAATAACAGAAATACCATACAATCCAGTTATCCCATTCTTGGGACATACATCCACAGAATGTGAAACCATCAAATATAACAACAACAACAACAAAATCCCCTGTATGTTCTACAATATTCTCAACAGCTTTCTCTACAATAGCTAGGACATGGAAGTAGTCTAAATCTCCTTCAATGGATAAAAAGATTAAAAAAGATTTGGTACATATATACTATGGATTATTACATAGCGACAAGAAAGGATAAAATACAGATATTTTACAAAAGAAATAATAGAGGGGAATAGAAAGAATTAAGTGTGGGGCCTCCCTGGTGGTGCAAGGGGTTAAGTCTCAGCACTATGAATCTATTAGTAGCATGAGTTCAATCCTGGGCCAAAGAGCTAACCCACATGACACAGTATACCTCTCCTGTCTCACCTGCTACTCCCTTTAGCAGTGTATTTCAGTAGATCTGCTTGTTCTGCTCCCCACTCTGTCTCTGGTGAATCCTATGACCTCTACCACCCCCACCCCACCACCCCTACCACCTCCATCAGTCTCTACACCTCTGGCCTGCACCCAGCCCTTATATGCATAAATAAATATTTTTTTTTAAAAAAAAGAAAGAATTAGGTGCAGCAAAGTAAGTCAGAACAGTAAAATCAAATATTGAACATCCATGTAACAGAAAACTTAATGACATAAACACTTTCAAAAACTGCTGGATATCAGCAAACAGAAAGTATGGTGTTGCTGTAAAAATGGGAAAAATGTAAAATCAAACAAATATTAAGAAAATTAACAATTGTTAAAGGAAAAATTACCAGTAGCACATAAGATAATAGAAGTAGCACATGAGACAATAGAAATGTTGCCAATGAGAACACTAAATGGTTAACCTTATATTTATCCTCTTCTTTGAATAAATTCTTTGAATAAATTCTTTGTCTTCAGAGTAAGGTACCCCTACATAACTCTATCTTCTTTTGGCATTAAAATGGCAGGAACATCAAAATGTGTTAAAAGGAGAGAGAATCTTACGGTACTGGCAGGAAACAGTTGTATTATATAAATATTTTTCATATGCTTAGTGGTCTATAAATTGGACTAAACCTGAAAATATTTTATAATATTATATATTATTCCAAACTCTCAACCTAGGCAATTGGCTCTAAACCCACTTAAGACTTCAGAATACCTTGAATAATTTCCTTAGTTGTCTTATAAACCAATAGTTTATTGGTTTTCTCACAATTTATGGCAATTTTTCAACATTGGTGCATATGGTATCCCTAGAAACTGGAAATAGCCTGTAAGTGGCTCATAAAAAGACTTATTATTGGGTACTGAGTAGAAATTTCAAGAGAAAAATAAAAGTTTAAATGAAATGCAAAATAATGAAATTTCTTACCTCACACTTAAACATCCCCATTTTAGTAACTCAAAATGTAACATTATTTCAAATCTTTGAAATTCTTTCCTGATCTAGAGGTCACAATGTATAAAAGGATAAATCAATCTATAATTACATCCATCTCTGTTAATATATACTTCCCATCTCTATCATTCTATCTACCTAATTATATATAGATATAAAGATAGAAATATATATGTATATCTAGTCCTATGGTATATTTTCTTTTTGCACTGTTTTTGTCTTTAACTTTTTTGCTATGGTTTCCTTTAAATGCTTGAATATCTAGTCAGATTAAAACAGTAAGTTTATTAGAAGGAAAAAAGCAAAGACTGTTTGAGTCTGATCTGATTCCCTCAAACCCAAGATTCTTTCCACAGCAAATTCCTGCATATTTATTTTGTAGTCTGCAAATTTACTGTGCTTATTTATTCTTTGTAGTAATTTTGGTGAATTCTTTGGGGTTTTCTATATATTTTATCATGTCATTTGCACTTAATAACTATTTTCTCTCTTCCTTTCCAACTTTGATAACTTTTATTTCTCTTTTAGCCTAGTTGCTATAGCCAGGACTTCCACTACTGAGTTAAATAATAGTGGTGAGAGTGGGCATCCTTATCTTATTCCTGATCTTAGAGGAAAAAACTGTAAGTTTTCCCCATTGAGTATGGGGTTGGCCATGTGCTTTCTATGTATGGCCTTATTATCTTTAAGGATGTTCATTTTACAACCATTTTATTGAGAGTTTTTTTTTTAAATCATAAATGGATGCTGAAATTTTAAATTGCTTTTTCTGCATCTATTGAGAAGAACCTATGATTTCTCTTTCATTCTGTTGTATGGTGAATCTCACAGATTATATATTGACCATCTTTGCATACCCTGAGTAAATTCCACTTGGTTGTGGTATTTTATATTTTTAATGCATTGTTTAATTTAGTTTGCTAATATCTGCTGAGGATAACTGCATCTGTTTATCAGAGAAATTGATTAATAGTTTTCTTTTTTGTGTGCTTTGTCTGGTTTGATATCAGTGTTATTTAGTTGTCCTCATAAAAGGAGTAAGAAAGTGTCCTCCTTTTGGATTTTTGGGAAGAGTTTGAAATTTGTTTTATGTTCCAACGTGATTATCCTTGAGAATGTTCCATGAGTATTTGTGGAAAATGTATATTCTGCTGCTTTGGGAAGAAATGTTTTGTGAATATCTATTATGTCCATCTGTTCTAATATTCCCTGTATGCAGGTATTTTTTCTTTCCAGTCGTTTTATGTCATTTGGTTGTAGAGTTCAGTCTGTTATATTTAATGTGATAATTGATATTTGTGTATTGATTGTGTATTTTTCTTGTAATAAATAAATATATATCTACATATCACTCTTGCTGATAAATAATCCACTGATGTATTATATAGTTTATTTATAAATCATCTACTTGTGAAACGACGATTTTAGACATAAAAGCAGGGCCTGTGTAAGTAATATTGTTTGTGAGGAAGAGAAAGGGTATAAGGATATTTTAAAGAAGATGGAAAAAACATCATGAATCCCAAATCTAAGATTAGTTTCTGTAGAAAACCATTTATGTAGTCTCCAAACATAGTTCAAAGTTACAGAGTCTCTGTGTTGTGGCAAGAGTGTCTGGAGCATAATTTGCCAAATATCTGTGTATCCATTGCATGTTCATTTATGGTTAAGATAATCCAATGTGTGGTTATTAGTTACAAGTAGAAAATAATGGGTTGTTTTAGAGGTGACAATATTTTGGAGTTTTGTCAAATATAACTAATAAATTTGACTTAGGTCTCAAGTATTTACTTTATTCACAATGCTTTTGTTTTCACTAATGATACATTATTGTATTCCCATTCTCTTCACACTTAAGGATTTGAACTCGGTAGCTGAAAAAATTAGAATAAAGTCTTGGATAAATTCCCCCAAAAAGTTGTTGGTTGCTCTTAGAAAACTAAGGACTGAATTGACTCATGTGTCATGACCTCCCTTATTGTCTAAACTCTTTTAGGTGAGAATTTGATATCTAAACCACAAATTGAGTATATTCACTGGAGATGGATATATTAATCAACTCCCAAATGCATATTTATAGAGGAAGAAGTTTAGAGTAAAACAGTTGAAGTTTGAGAAAGCTTAATAGATTCCTTATTTAATTGTTTTTAGGCAATGAATTATAAAGTAGTGAAGAGAAAGATCTATTACTCTCTAAGAAAAATGAGATGTGACTTTGAAAGGAATTATATTAAAAAAAGAAAGGTTAATATTATGCTCCATTCATAAAATCTCTTCTAAGTGTCATTTAAAGAAGAGTGTAGAATTTTCTGGTTTCCTTCATCCCTCTACCTCTCTTACAATCTCCTTTTGTTTTTTTGCTTGTTTGTTTGATAACACAAGAGACAATTTTCATCAATATATCTACACAGTATTTGTTATGTGCATGCTTCAGTCAGCCAGTGGCATAAATGAAAACAAGGCAACTAATGAAGCCAGAATTCAGTTTGTAAACAGAAAAACATCTGGAAGACTTTGGGTACTATTTTGCTTCTTCAAATGTAACTTGCTTGCTTGCCCTTTGCTTTTGATGTGTTCCTAGACTTAGGATATGAGAAAAAAATACTTTGACTAAGACAATACTGCCCAACCTTACTGGAACATGAGCATCACCTGGGGACAAATTGTGAAATGCACAGTTCCAAAATATCACTGGATCAGAATTCCTAGGGAACTGATTTGGAAATGTGTGGGTTTAATGAAGGTCCCAGATCATTTATGTGATCAGATGAGTTCAGAGACTACTAAGACATAGACTTTTGTGACATGATCAAAATGCAAGTATATTCATGAGTCAATGAAATGAGCTCCCCATGTGTGTAAAATATGAATAACTCAAGTAATGCAAGAGAGAACTAAAGACATGCATCAACATCCTACACTTTAGTTCTATCATTTACAAACTTCAATGTCCATAATTGAAATAAACTTTCCATTCTGCACCACAAGATTCTAAATCAGTACGTCTGGAGGACTTCAAAGAAGACTTTAAGAAACACCCATCACTCCTGTTTGAAGGCCAGCTTTACAAAATGCTAAAGTAAATATAAGTGTGCCCTCCTGCACCTGGCCCCCTCTCTATAAGTCTGGAAGTGACCTTATATGACCTTACAGGGGTATAGATGTCCAGACCCCATAAGAATCTACTCTTTTCTTCAGTGTTTCATCCCTTCTTCCCATTTCAAAGAATAAAATTACAGGTCTTTCTAAATATCCCTAGTCCATCAAGATACTTCCCTTGAGCTTCAGAACTTTTCATTTGAATATCTCCGAGAGATCTGTGACTTAGATATCCTAGGAGTGCTGGAAAAATGTACATGTTTAAACCATACATTCTCACGCTAAGATCATGTACCCACCAGCCTAACCAGTCGTTGTGTGTTTTTCTTAATTCCCCATTTTCCTCTACCTTTTCCTTAATAAAAATAATGGAATTGAAAACATCCTTCACTTAAGGAGAGCAGTTTTATTCTTCAATTAAAAACATAATTATCTATGAATAAGAGATATTTGATTGCCAATAATTTCAAATTAATTCATAATAAAGTACAAATTTTAAGAGAATTGCAGGCACTGGTGTTACTAAAAGTAATCATGATGTAAAAAAGGCTTTAGTAAAATAGTAACAGAAATAGAGATGTATTTCTAAGATATAAAAAACTTATTTCTAAGAATGTCTTTTTTTGAAATGCAAACAATGGAACCGTTTTTAATTTGACTTAATATGGGCACACTACACAAATATATAGAATTAATCGATAAATATTTACTTATCCTGTGCCTCTGATTTTAACTCCTCAAATCCACTGTCCAAATTGTAAAGTGTGGAGGGCACGTTTCTGAACTTTGTCATTTATTGCCAGGATCAAGACCAAGGTGAGTCTGGCTCTGCACTTAGGAAACCCCTTAGAAGGAAGCCTCCTCCTCAGTGACTGCTCCAAGTGCAGGGCTGAGAGTTAGAAGTGTGTTTGGCTGACAGCAGAGTTCCTCCTGGTGCTGCATTATTGTTGTGCTTAACCACTTTCTGTGAAATCCTTACATGCCTTACATGGGTAAAAAGCCCAATGCCTCAACAGTTCTTCCTGCCCCTTTGTATCTGTGCAAGGGTCTTCTTTCCTTTTTTAATATAACAAACCTGCCCTTTTGGATAGATATTAAAAGGCAAACTGTTCAGTATATGATACAAGCTGTAAATAGTCTTTTCCTTGTTTACCATGGCAGTGTTACCGCTCTCCACTTTACCTCCTTATATTTCTATGCTTTCTCATAGAAAGCAGACAGTTAGGTCTTGTTTTTTTAACCAATGTGATGTCTTTTTAAATCTGGTTTAAATTGTGTTATTATTTTACTGAGGTAACCCTGGTTTACAACACTGTACATGATTTAGAGGTATAGGCTCACATCACACCTCTTCAGAACCACCACCAAAGCACCTATCATCCTCCACCATAGTCCACTGGGTCCTGTCCTTCACCTATTCCTCTCTTCCTTCCTCCCCTTCTGGTAGCCATAATTCTAGGAATATTTGGTATAGTTCCTTTGTTTCTTCATATTCCACATATGAGTGAAATCATCCAATATTTGTGTTTCTCTAATCTTAGTATAATCCCCCTCCATATTTATTCATGTTGTCACAAATTGCAAACTTCCATCTTTTTTACAGCCAAGTAGTATTCCAGTATGTAAATATATCACATTTAATTTTTAAAAAAGATTTATTTTTTATTTATTTATGCATATAAGAAGTGGGGTCTAGGCCAGAAATGTGGTGGTGAGAGGATTTACCAGAGGCAGATTGGGGAGAAGAACAGGCAGATTTACTGAAATACACTGCTGAGGGAGCAGCAGGTGAGACAGGATTGGTCTGCTGCGCCATGTGGGTCAGCTCCCTGGCAGAGATCAAACTCATGCCACAGTAGCTAGTGATAGCTTGATAGTGCTGAGACTTTAAACTTGCACCATCAGGGAGGCCATAAACTACATTTTAATATACTCATTTGTCATTTGACACTTAGGTTGCTTCATAACTGAGCTATTGTAAATAGTTCTGAAATGAACATAGGAGTGCATCTATCCTTTTGAATGAGTGTTTTTACATTCTTTGAATAGAGATAAAAGAGTGGAATTGGATCATATGATAGATTTATTTTAAATTATTTGATTATTTTAATTATTATAGGAACCTCTATACTGTTCTTTTAAAAATTAACTTTATTGAGATATAATTCACATGCCTGAGAATGTACCCATTCAGAGTATATAAGTCACTGGATTTTATTATACTTACATAGTCATGCAACCATCATCAGTCCAGTTTTAGAACATTTTTATTACCTCTCAAAAAATTACTGCAGACCTTAGTAGTCAGCTCACTCTCTTCCCACACACAAGTCTTATGCAGCCATTGGTCACATTAAGATTTTATGTTTGCTTATCTGAAATTTTAATATAAATGTGGTCTTTTATGACCAGCTTCTTTAATTCATCATGTTTTTAAGGTTCATCCATATTATAGTAATTTTAACTGCTATGTAATATTCAATTGTGTAAATCTATCAAATTGTATTTATTAATCCTTCAGTTAATGAACATTGGATTCTTTCCACTTGGGAATTATTTTGAATAATGTAGCTATGAGCATTTATGTAGATGTTTTTACATGGCCATATGTTTTTATTTTCATGGGTATACACTTAAGAGTGGAATTAATGGGTCATATGGTAACTCTATGTTCAATATTTTGGGGAACTTCCACACTGTTTTTCAAAATAACTATGCCATTTTGTATTTCAACAAGCAATCTCTAAGGGTTCCATTTTCCCCATATGCTTGCCAACAGTGGTAATCATCCATCATTTTGGTTATATCCATTCTATGAGTATGAAGTTGTAGATCTCATTGTGGTCTTAATTTCATTTTCCTAATGATATTGAGCATCTGTTCATATGCTTATTGGCTTTTTGCGTTATCTTTAACAGCAACTCCTGGCAGGATAAAGCTGTCTGCGTAGGTCTATGTTAAACCCATTTACTATAATCAGTGGGATTTTCCACTGATATGACATCACAATATAGTAATATATAAAATTTGAAGATGCTGTAATCAGCAGCTGTTAAGAACAAGTGTGTTATATTTAGGCAGATGTAAATTTAAAACCTCAACTACCCAACTAAATAAATAAGGAACTAACTGTACCAGCCTGGTACCGGCTGACCTGAGTTACTCACAGTTATCCCTTCTGTAAAATGAGAAGAGGACTGTGTGAGCATTACAGGAGATGCTACATATGGAACGCCCACTTGAGCGCTTAGCACTGAGGACTGCTCCTGTTAACCTAATGGGGGCAGAGTAATATGTGCCACACTGATTAGTGTAAAATAATTCTTTCCTTTACTCTCCATGCTTTCATTCGCTTTGCTTCCTGTCATTTAAGTATATTATGGTCTCAAGTCCTGGAATTCCAGGCCATCAAAATCTCAAATTCTACTCATCTATGAACACTTTTGTAACAAAAAAATATATTTAACAATGGCTACACCACAGACTTCTAAGGTGAGTGTGCACATCCAGGGGGCAGCACTGATGCTCCATTTGGGTGAACAAAGAAACATTAGTATTTCTATATCCATTTTTTTTGCTTCAGTTTTTCATTCTTGTATTCAAGAATACGACATGTAGAAAAATTTGCAAATAGCTAAAAGCACAACTTCTTAAGCATCACTCCAGAGCTAATGAATGTGAGAAATCTTGTAAATAAACATACATGTCCCAAGGATGTGAACTGATCTGAGTGTACAACCACAGAGTATTGAAGGCCATTGTTCTATACCAAGAATTGTCAAACTACAGTCCATGTTTCAAATGTGGACAGTGGCTTATTTTTATAAATTAAGCTTTATTGGAATGTAGGTATACCAATTTGCTTATGTCATTTTAATGACTATTTTTATGCAGCAATGGTAGAGTAAAGTAGTTGTTACAAAGACTAAATGACATGAGTTTTGCAACTCCTAATCTAGAAAATGGTTTTTCAAGAGGAAGAACATGATGAACACTGCAATTTGGTTTTCCAAATAATTAGAACACTATGAACAACAGAATCTAGAAATCAGTAGTCCATCTGTAGTGCCTAAATGTGTCCATCAATGAACACATCACCACAATATAACCTTCCAGAACCTTTTTGTTCCTTTCAGTAAAAGGGAGAAGCTCCAAAACTCTCACACAGTTGATACCTCTCATATCTAGCCAATTCATGATGGTGGGGGATGTTTCTTACATATTACTCAGAAAATCCTCCATGGATCAGTAGCATGTAGCTTAGCTGAAATACATTTTCTTGGGATCCACCTCAGACTTTTCAGAATTTGTCCTTGAACAAGAGCCACAGGAGATACGTGTGAACGTTAACATCTGAGAAACAAGTTTTCACCTGTGAGATGCTTTGGAATGCTTAGAAACTCCAAGGTACCTTAAGTGGATATTAGTGTTAGCTTTCTTACTATATAAATATTGCTTCTTGGGCCTCCCTGGTGGCGCAGTGGGTTAAGCAACGCACTATGAAGCAAACAGCAGCCACTACAGCACGAGTTCGATCCCTGCTGCCGGCCAGAGAGGGGACCCACATGGCATGGCAGACCTCTCCCGCTGTGCCCGCTACTCCCCTCAGCAGTGCACTTCTGTTGATCTGCCTGTTCTGCTCCCTGCTCTCTGTGGTGAATCCTCTCACTCCGCACACCTCTGGCCTGTACCCCAGTGCTTGTATGCATAAATAAATATTGCTTCTTCATTGCACCAATGAACTGATTTACATATGTAGAGTACCAGGAGAGCAGACATGAGCTGGCTATCTTTCAGCTGATACATATGGAAAGGCTATCAACTGTGTGAGAGTTTTGGAGCTTCTCCCTTTTACTGAAAGGAACAAAAAGGTTCTGGAAGGTTATATTGTTGTGATGTGTTCATTGATGGACACATTTAGGCACTACAGATGGACTACTGATTTCTAGATTCTGTTGTTCATAGTGTTCTAATTATTTGGGGAAAAAATGACTACAGTTCTACAAAGAAAGGTTTTCCCACTCCTCTAACTGACAAAGAATAAATGAACAAGGAACTCACTACAGAAGACTGTTGCAGGACAGAATGTGCTTCTCACATACACCAGAAGCCAGGGTTGACACCTGGGCAGGACCCATACCTGGGAACCAGCCAGAGAACCCATTGGCTCAGGCCCACAGTATTTTCTGGGTCAGAGTTGGCTGACCCCTTTCTTCCTTGAGGTTCTGTCATGGGGTTTCCAGTTTTCCTAACGAACTATTAATGAGGTGGGTGTAATTTATTGAATAGGGCGAGGTAAACTTGCTGTGCCTGGAGTTGAGTTATGTTTCCTGAAGGGAAAAGAAAAGTTATGAAATAAATCATTCCTTCTTTAATTAACAGCTTTGGCTAGCTTACCTGAATTGACTGAGCAAGATGTGAAAGTAAGCCAGCAGTTTAGTCAGAAACCCAGACATGGGTCTCATTTGCTGCTCACTAAGAGATTTATTTATTTGGGGTGAAAGCACTGCAAGATTGGAATTAGTTGAAGCACCATAATGAAATGTTTTGCAGTAATTTGGACAAAGCCTAAAATAGGTGTTTTTTTCCTACCACCTTCCATTCCAGTGTTATCTTCAAAATGAAAAAAAAAAGTCAGAGAGAAGAAACTAACACATTTTCCAGTGTTTTAGGTTTACCGTTCTCCAACTTATCTGTAGCAGTGGGTTTTCCTTCCACATATTATTTTCACTTTTCCAACACTTGATGCTTAGTCTCTGCTTTTAGCCCCATGTTGTTTGCTGTCACTGCCTCTAAGTCAGATGGACGGCCTCTGCGCATGATCAGTACCTTGGAAATGGTTTCGGTTCAGGTCAAGACTTGTGGGTGCCACCAGACTGTACTGGTGCTGTGAAAATGGATCTGCGAGCAGGGACTCAGAGGTGATGTAAGAATCTTTGCAATTCATGCAAAAAAGAATTGATTATGGAGATTTTAACTTATTCAGCACACTTATTAGAGCCATTTGCACCCTATTCTTCACTGCATAATTTAGATGATGCTCCAAAGCTTACATGAACATTGTCCCATTGTCTCCCCAGTAGCTATTCCCATCCCCCTATAAAACTGCATAAGTGAAATATAGGTCTTTTGTCCTGATAGATCTTTGCAGGACAATTACATTTTTTCAAGTGAGAGCCTGCAAACACCTTGAGATTCTGAGTTTAAATATGAACCTGGCCCTCCTGGGGTTAGAATCCACCTTCCCTGGCCAAAATGGTTTCCTGCCTTGAAGAATAACTTAACACGCTTTGTGAGTCTGGCTTGCCAAGACATTTTGATGAGCCAAATGCAAAGGAATTAAAAACATATGGGTTACATTCTCTTGAACATACATGTGATTTTTAACAGAAATGAATTTGTCCCCAAGCATTTTGTTCTCCTGAACATTCTGTCTGGATTCCAAATCTTACTGTGATGCTGGGCATGGATGGAGTGCGACCTTGCATTTTCAGATTGATGATTTAGGTTTTACTAGAATCTATAATGTCTTTTCTGTCTCCTGTTCAAAGATTTGTGTGAGAGGTCAGCACAAATAAACTTGCTTTTTGCTTCTCAGCCATCTGTTTCTCCAAATGGCTGTTTCTCCCAGCCACACCCAGAAGCTCAGAGGAAAGAAGCTTCCAATCCTTTTGTTGGAAAGATTCATTCCACCAACCCAAGTGGTGAAGAACAAGATTACCCCATGCCCTGCCATTTCAAAAAGAATAAAAGTAAAAGGTTCTGATAAGCTACTCCTGCTCCAAACTTATGAAAACGTTTGTAACTCATGTTTTTCTTTATTTATTTTTGTCAGCTAATAAAAGACTATCTATCCATTAAATTCAAACCATGCTATTCAGTTTATTTTCCATGCCTTGGAATGGAAGAAAGAAACAGGCTTCCAGAGGCCAATGTCTTCTCCCCTTGACTAATGCTGTTTTGCCCACCTGCCACAGAAGCAGTAGAGGCTGATTCAAACATGGGCATGACCTAGAGGCAGAGGGCTCATTTGAAGAAGAACAGACCGCTAATAAATTGCACAGCCATTACCCTTTATGCATACTTGTTCTAATAGGTGTCACAGAGTCCTGCCTTCTAATAAGGAAAGGAAGTTGAAAAACACATAAATTCTCCCAAGGTAGTCAGACAGCCTAAAGCCACGTTCGACAGCTGTGAATGTTACCATGAGCACAAAAGCAAAACAGGGTTTAAAAAAGTGATCCATTGCCAGGGATTTTGGCAAGATTTCCTTGAATCCAGCCTGTATTTTTCACTGTTTCAGCTGAAAAGAAGGGCTGCACTCCTGCCTGCCACATGTGATGGAATGTAGAGATTAAAAAACAATTAAGTTAATTGGTCTAAAAGAGATCTATTGAATTCATCCCAAAATCTGTTTTTATAAGCACAAATTTGTTTGTTTGTTTAGTTGTTTACTTAATTTCTTTTTCTTTCTTTTTTTTAAATGTCTTACCAGTTTAGGTTTTGGCATAAAACAGAGACTCCTTTTCTTTTGGTCAGAGTGTTATTAAGTCTAAATTCAGAGCATTTGAAGTTCACTCAAATTCTTTTCTTTCTTTGCCTATTATCTCTAGGATCAGGGTTCAAAGCAGACTCAAAAGACAAGGGCGATGGATATGAATTTCTTGTGTCTTTTGATTTTATCCATTTTCTTCTTAGTTTCATTGAGAGTGAGTCTTTCCAATGAACCACAATTAAGTTTTCAAAAGGATGCATTTTAAATTTTATTTTACAATATGCTATTTTGTCTAGTCTTGTTCACATTAACTTTTGTAAATCTCTTTTGGGAAGAATATGGGATTCTACACTGACGATCTTATTGATAGTATTTTCTTTCATCTAAATTTGCACAAACCTAGACTGTGTTCCTGGAAGGTACTGTCACATAAAAAGCAGAACCCAACAGGGTTGCATAAATCTTCATTAAATGATGAACGAGAGCTTTCCTCCACTACTTCCCAGTTTTTAAAATGTCTTTATTGCAATGCAATACAAATATAGAGATATTTTACCCTCTTCTAGGGAACCATTTCCATTTTTCAAACCAGAAAATTAGTCCAGGAAGGCAGGAAGTCAGGCATACACTCCATTTTCTAGTGTTGAAACAGGTATTTTTCTTTATTTCTCTATTTTGAATTAAACAAAAGAAAACCAATATATTTTTCAGTTTCACATTTAGCCATGTATACATAGGCAAAGATGGCAGAGACATGATGATCAGAGGTCTTCAAAATATTCCAAGAAACTCTGGGAGTCCGTAATAGTACTTCAGATGCAGAAACCTTCAAGTCCAAAGAAATAGTTTCAGGATAACTACCTCATAATATCTATCAAAATTTAAATGTATTGTCGCCTTTGACCTGGTACCTAGACTTGGAGGAGTTTCCATTAGAAATAAGTGTCAGAGTACATTAACCTATATAGATTAAAATTATACTGAAGGGCCATATCACCCTTATGAAAATGAAACATTAAAAAAAAAAACCTTCAACAACAAAAGCTGGAGAGGATGTGGGCAAAAGGAACTATACTACACTGTTGATAGGAATTTGAACTGATGCAACAATATTGAAAAGCAAACTGTTATTTACCTTTAAAACTAAAAAGTGGAAAGAACGTATAACCTGCCATCTCACTCTTGGGCATACATCCACAGAATCTGAAACAATCAACAAAAAGTGAAACAAAACATAAAACTCTCACCCTATGTGTTCTACAATACTCATAATAGAATCCATGGAAGCATGGATGATTGGACCAAGAAGATGTGGTGTCCATACCATGGAGTAGTACATAGTCATAAAGGTGAAGTGAAGCCATTTTCAATAAAATGGAGGTCATTTGAGAAAACTTATGTTTTATTCAAATATCTTATCAGATATATGAGTTGCAAATATTTTCTCCACCTTGTGTATTGTCTTTTCACTTTCTTGATGCTGTAATTTGTAACTCAAAGTTTTAACTTTTGATTTAGTTCATTAATATTTATTTCATCACCTATCTTTAGAATCATTTCCAATAAGCCATTTCCTAATGCAGTCATTAACACTTACCCTGATGTTTTTTCTAATAGTTTTAGAATTTTGTCTCTTACCTTCATGTCTTTGATCCACTTGATTTAATTTTTGATATGGTTTGATGTAGAAGACCAACTTCATTTGTTTTTGTTTGTAGATATTCAACTTTCCCCAATATCATTTATTGAAAATATTATTCTTTCCCATTCGAGTATTCATGATCTCCTTGTACAAAATCTGTTGACCATAAATATAAGGATTTATTTTCAATTTCTTGCCATTGAACTATATACCTCTCCTATCCCAGTGTAACACTATCTTGATTTCAATAGCTTTGAAACACATTTTGAAGTCAGGAATTTTGAGTCAATTGAGCTGTCCGTAACTTTGCATACTGAATATAAGGAGAACTCCCCATATCCCACTGATGTGCCTCTAAATCATCTAACAGTCAATTAAAACGTTCCTGATTCTTGACTCAATGAACAGGAAAGGGGTCTTGAATCAGATATAAAGCTGTGCCAGACTGAGCAAAACCATTATATTCACTTAAAAAAGACAATTCTCTGACTGTTGTGTCATTGTTGTTTGTATCATCCTAGGCATGTGATGAACATTTGACTAGGCATGTGATGAACATTTGACTCTACCCCATGCATCCAGACTGACAGGCTATAGTGACTGTGTGAGGGCTCAGTGACAGAGATTTGTGATCAACTAATTACATCTAGCAAGATCAGAGACAGGAGGAAAAATAGTGTCTTACCTTGGTTGTTTCTCCAAGGTAATTAGTAGCAAACTTGCTTCCAAAATGTTGATGTGATTCTTGCAGAGGAAGTAAAATGGGGACATGGAAGAGAAATGTTACCTGTTCTAGGGAGAAGATTGGATGGAGAGAGGAATTCTATTTAAAATTTCTGTAGACTGAGAAAAGAAATAAGAAGAAAAGTGAATAACATAAAGGGATTGAGAACTGGCTGAAGATTTGCTGGAGTTCCATAGTTGCAAATATTCTTGGATAAAAGGCAAGGAACATATATTAGTTCTACATGATCTGGGAGATTTACAAAGATTAACTACCCTAATTCTGGTATTTTTTTTGTGTTGTGGATGTCATTGCTGTGTCCTGAACAGAAAATAATAAGCTTTTGTAACCTCAGAAAACAGAGGTCTTTCACACACATCTAGAATTATCCCTAAAACAAGTGATGTAAAAAAAAATTCCAGGTTCTTATTTTCCTCAACGGTATTCTTCTTTAGCCAAAATGTAAAAGAAGTTATTGGAAAGCTCAGGTTGGGACAAAAAACAAGCAACATATCCCAGCTTGTATGTGCTAAACCAACAACTCCAGACCTGGTTGAGAACTCACTGTGTAATATCAATTCTTGACCATCTAGAATAAAAATGTTCTACCTAGGAGGGTCAAATACAGGACCAAGTTTCACTGAGTCCTTAGAACATTCCACACCTGCCTTCTAACTATAATTCATATACATACTTGATATACAACTGTTTTTTGTAATCATTTTTATTGAGGTATTGTTGTTTTACAGCACTGTTTAGAGTTGCAATTTACACCTCTTCAGATGTATGTTACCATACCACACCTACCACCAATAACCCATTACTCTTCATTGGGGCCCTCTACACTGCTCCCACCCACCACCTATACCTACTGATAGACTCAGTTCTGTAGTCAGATTCTAAGAGTTTGTTTTGTCTGTTTCTGTATTAGATTTCTCTACATATGAGTGTAATTCTACATATGAGTGAAATAGTCCAATATTGTCTTTCTCTTTTTTAATTATTTTGCTTAACACAATCCCAGCTACATCCAATTTGCTGCAATGGCTAGATTTCATCTTGTTGTTGTTGTTTTTGTTTTTATGGTAGTATTCTATTCTAATGAGTATTCACTCATATCATTGGGTAATTACTTTCTTTTCCATAACAAGTAATTATATATACTGCTGCAATGAATATAGGTATTCATATATCCCTTTGAGTTAATGTTTCTGTATTCTTCAGGTAATTAACAAGAGTGGAACTGAAGAATTATATGGTAGATATATTTTTTAATATTTTGAGAAGCTCCCCTAACTGGTTTTCCTAGAAGGTGGAATATCTACAAATCTGCCAACTATGTATGAAGATTCCTTTTTCTCCAGCCCCCTGCCAACACTTGTTTATGTTTTTTTGATATGAACCATTTTCACAGGTATGAGATGGTATCGTATTACAGGTTTGATTTGCATTTCCCTGGGGATAAGTAAGGATGAATGGCCTTCATATGCCTGTTGGCCATCTGCATGTCATTTTGGACAAAAACATTTTTAGTTCTTCTGCCCATTTTTTTGTTTTCTTGTTGTTGAGTTGTTTGTCGATCTTGGATACTAGGCCATTTTTAGATGTATTGTGTACAAATAATTTTTCCCATTTTGCGGAATGTCTCTTCATTTTAATAATAGTTTCTTTTGCTGTGCAGAAGCTTTTCATTTTGATGTAGTAAATGGAAACTGATTTTGTTTCTTTTAAATTATAGAGTCCTCATAGTGGTTTTGATTTGCATTTCTCTGATGACAAGAGAAGTTGAGCATTTTTTCATATGCCTGTTGGCCATTTGCATGTTCTCTTTGGAGAATTGC
>JAGFMF010012271.1:11271825-11301131 GCA_019455555.1 Galemys pyrenaicus
GCACTGGTGAGATGGTGATGGGGAATACATGGGGATTACAATTGATGGCAAGTATATGTAAATTTTAAAATATTTTAATAAAAAAAAAGAAAAAGAAAAAAAAAGAAATACATCACAGAACTTATTTAATCCAATAAAGTATGCACTAAAAATTTAAAAAAAAATAAATTATAAGAGTACCCCAAAATGTCTGCATATTGTGGAGTATTTTGCTTATGCTTTCTCCTATGTATTTTATATTTTTTACATCAAGTCTTTAATTTTGAGTTAATTTTTGTTCATGGTGTGAGACAGTGGCCTAGTTTCATTCTTTTACATACACCTTTCCAGTTTTCCCAGCACCATTTGTCAGAGAGAGTTTCCTTTCTCCATTGTATGTTCTTGGCTCCTATTTGACACATAGCTTCTTGAGTTTTCTCAGAATTTGTGAGTGATTTAATAGGTCTTAAAACCAAAATGATGGAGAGATTGGGAGCCTTGTGTTAACTCTTCCTAGCCAGAGACTAAGTTAAAAACTCTCATCTTTCAGCTAGAAGGAGCTCTCGATTTACAATTATGCCAAGATGGATTACCTGAAAACTCAACCTTCAGGCAAACTGTGATTAACTTGACCAAAGACATCTGGGAGAGCCATCGATGGCCTGAAATTATGACCTTAGTATTCTAGCCTGTAACTAGACACCACTGCAACTGCCTTTCAGGAAGACTCTAGCACAGAGGTCTTTGTTTGCTTCCCAACAGCTCTTTTTTTTTTTTTTGGAGCAGTTCAGAAAAAATTACCTCCACATGGAAGGGCCATGAAAAACAATGGTGACTTACCAACTTAATGGAAGTTGGTTTTTAGAAAACAAACTCCTTGCTTGAATCACGGGAGAAAAACAATACATGTCTTGACGATTAGCAATTCCTGGATAAGTAGGTTTATCAGATACATGGTCTAAATATAAAATTTGGTGCTTGAAACATCATGTGCTCACAATTAGCTGAGCTTTCCTCTGGATACTGTGAAATCACAATGTGCTGTCAGGATTCATTTTCAGTTGCTGTTATCAGGAGTCAATAAAGACTGAAGGGAAATGTGAAACAGATTTACAGGTGCTAACACACATACTTTATCAGTCTGAGGCAGGCTCCCTTTTGTTCTCTGGAAAGCCTTGGAAACTTAGTGCCTTCTTTTGTGCTAGGGAGTTAATGATCCAGGAGCAGTCACACACATAAGACTTGGACAGAAACTAAAGAAATAAAAATGATCAGTAAGTCCTCCACCTAAAGGTGCCTTTCAAGAAACTGTCTGGGCTTTAAAATTAAACTTTTAGAGACATGCCAATATTTCTTTACCTTTTCCCTTTTTCTCCCTCCCTGTCATGCCATTGCCCTCCACTTTGGGTCCTTTGCTACATAGGGAATTTGAAATAATTTTTTGTCTCTAAAGAGTGTAAAATCCCAAGGCAGTAAGGGTAAGAGGCCCACAGAGCATATGCTTGCATGCTCAGAGTACAATGGTCCTGTTCTTAGAAGAAAAAGCAACATACTGACACATTCATTTCAGATTTGGGAGCATCTTGAGAACACAGTAAATGGGTGAAGTGGAAATAGTGGGGTTTCTAAAATTAAGGCAGAGTTCAAGAAAGAAAATGGGCAGTCAAGCAGGTAAGAAGGAAAACTTTATGTCCAGGCAATTTTCAAGAGAAGGTTTTCACACTTTGAATGTTAAACAAACTATCCCTTTAGAAGAAAATAAACAGAAATTAGGGAACTAATTTGATCTCTGAAGCATAATAGAGAATATTAAATGACATTGTAAACATGACAATGTTACTAAACTTTAAATGCCTTAAATGGATTGAAAATCTTTTCTTTCCTTTTACTGAAAAAAGAACAAATGGACATAGCTGGTAATGAATAGCTCTACTTCACAGAGGATAGTCTAACATAAGCAAAACACTCTGCCACAGTGGTTGTGGAGACTCAACTGAAATGATCAGAAAAACAAAAACAAAAATAAACAAATGGGACCACATCATACAAAAGAAACTACCATTAAAATGAGGAGACATCTTATCAAATGAGAGAAAATATTTACACATCATGCATCTGACAAGCAGTTAATGTCCAATATCTAAAGAACTCATACATGTCAACAAAAAGAAAACAAAGGACTCAATCAAAAAATAGGCAGAAGAGCTAAATAGACATTCCAAATAAGATATACAGATGGCCAACAGGCACATCAAAATTAATTTTAACATCAGTTACTATCAAGGAGATGCAGATCAAAACCATAAATCACCTTACTCTAGGATAATGGCTCATATAAAAATAAACAAACAAACAGAAACAAAAAATGTTGGAGAGGATGTGGAGAAAATGGAGCTCACATACATTGTTGATGGGAATGTACACAGGTCCAGACCCTATAAAAACAATATTGAGCTTTCTAGAAATGTTAAAAGTATATATATCATATGATCCAGCAGTCCACTCCTAGCGACCTACCCCGAGAACACAAAAATGCTAAGTTGAAGATATATATATATATATATATATGCCCACTTATGTTCATTGCAATGCTCTGTATTTTAGCCAAGTTACGGAAACAAGTGCCCATTATTGATAGCAGTGTATTAGAAAGATATGATATATACTAAGGAATAGTGAGTTATTTAGTTATTTAAAGCAATGAAAAAAATGAACTCTTGCTATTTGTAACAACATAGATGAAACTGGAGAGGACTATGCCTAGTGAAATAAGTTAGAGGGTGAAAGACAAACACTGGATGATTTCACTCATATGTGGAATATAGATAAACAAAACAAAGGAAATGGCAAAACTAAACTATAACAAACTCTAAAAATATGAGTGCAGAATTAAGGCTTGTACTGAAAAAGGGGTTTGGGGAGGGAGCCCAAAAATCTATGGTAAAAGACTATAGGTACTCTGTTGGTGGGTGTGGTGTGGTCTCATACATCTGAGGAGGTGTGAAAGTATTTCTAAATCATACATTGTGTTCTAAACCAATTTTGCCTCAATTGAAAAAAAGAAAGATTGAACCACTCAAGATCATAAACATCCGAAGATTTCATTGCAAGCAGCATGTCTCCTTCCTAGTCTTCAGTCACATTCCAAAGAATCCGTTCTTTTACATTCACTTAAGCAGAAAACCGATTTGATTAAGAGATAATGGAGAAGAAAAAGAAATCCATACTTGTAGTGAAGTATGCTTTCCCACAGAATTGTGAAATTTTTTGTATGAATAATTCAATTTAGAACATTAGTTTAGACTCTTAGCAGTGTTAATGGTTTACCAAGAATTTTCCTAAAGAAAAAATACTGTAGGCATACAAAACCTGTCATGTTTCTCCCACCTGCATTGCAAAAGGAACATACAATAATGAATTTCAAGTTTTAGTAAAAATTCTGAGGTGTATTTACTTGTAAACACTTAATACTTTCTTATATATATTTAAAAAAAAATCATCTTTCCCCAGGCATTTTTCTCAAGTCAGTGGAACATTCCTTTCCACTTCTCCTGAGTTTTAATCAGGCCAGTCATTTTCATTTGGGTGACACCAGGGAAAAGGTGGGAGGGAGAAAAGCAAGGAAGGCTGGGGCATGTCCTTGTGTGTGGCCACATATATCCAAATGGTGACAGTCTCTTTCTCTCCTTTCCTCTAATTCCTCTTGGGGGGCAAGGTGGAAAACATTAAAATGTTTCCTTTGTAGGCACAAAACAGACTTGTGATTTGTGTTTTTTCTCATACGCTGAACAGATGGATGAGTGCTTTCTTTGAGTTAAGAGAAGACCCAGAATTAGATTATAATGAGGACACAAGGAGGCCGGGAGCTTCTCATAGATTGTTCTTTTGTTCCATATTTTATAATAAAGAATGTTAAGATGTAAAGTTATTTATATAGTTCAAACTAGCATTAATAAATATTAAATTTTTTATAAGCTAGTAGAGTTCTGCATGTAGTTGCATGCTGCTTTTGCATTGATACTAGAATTTAACGTAAGATGAAGTCTAAAGTTTGAATAATTAAACATTTTTTGCAGAAATTGTATTGACAATTTATTTGAAGAAAATAATGGTACTATTATACCTCATACTATATGAAAAACAATATTCAGATGAATGTGAAGGCTGAATATAAAAGCAAAATTATAAATGCAGTTGAAGAAAGCAAAAGAAACTCTCTTCACTTCTTGATATGGATGATTTCTAAGTAAGGAAAAAACATAGAACCCAGAAGAAAATAAATTCTGATTTTATAACTAAAAGGAAAATTTTGCCTGTACTAAAATGCTAAAAATGTCTGGAGAAAATATTTTCAAAATATATAATAGTTAAAGGAAAAGCAATTAAACTATTCAGTTGGGGGGTAGTAAAATGATATAAATAAGCCACAGAAGTAAATCCAAATGACCAATGAACATTTGAAAAGATACTCAACCTTACCCATTACTAATCATATACAGATTTTAAAAAGTGAATTAGTGCTTCTGCTCACCTGACTGGCAAAAAATAAGAAGATTGGACCATCCCAGCCCCCACTCAGTCCCTGACCCATGTGTGACTGGGTCACACCAGCCACGACCAGCCCCAGGGTAAGTTGCATGACTACCCCTTGGCCTGGCCCCATCTAGTCTGATACACTGTGACACCTAAATCCAGGTCCCAACCAGCCTCTGGGTGAACTCCCAGTACCACACCTAATCTCACGAGGTCCCAGCTGCCATGCCCATTAACTGGAAAACCACCAGGATGGGGTGAAAACATGAGATGGAAGAGCATGTTGGACTGTGACAAAGGCTACCAGAAAGGGGATGTGGTGAATTGGAATCAAGGGTGGGGGCGGGGAAGGAATCCAATGGAGGATTACTGGGACTTTGATGGTGGATGTTTTGAAATAACATACATTTTTAGAGGTGTATACCTATATTCCTAAGATATATACTGTGGTATAAATCAACAATACCTCAACAAATATAATTTAACAAAAAGGAATTAAAAAGATTTTCAATACCACCTGTTGACATACAAATCCCATGTGTTCAGCCTGGTGTATGGAGTATATGCAGTGCTAAAGTTTTATAAGTAATTGTGGAATGGAAACCATGAGACTTTATATCAATAAACACCTGCAGCACAACACAACACAACAGCTGCAGAATTGGCAAGGCACAGAGAGACAAAGATTCTAGGACCTGGGTACTTCTAGAGGGGGTAACAAGCGTCAGGATGTAATGTTATATGGGTTAGAGAGAGGACTGTGGAAGAGTGAAAAATGAGTTAGCCAACAGTCTTTAATAAGTCTTTAGTGGCTTGCCCTAGTACCCCAGTCAGCAATTAGGGAGGATTCCTGTGATGCAATCAGCTCCCACACCTGCTTAGTTGAGTGCACCTATATTTCCATGTAGCAGGAAGAATCAGGGAGCCTTGGTTTACACCTGGCCAGAGTAAGACAGTGCTACTATCTTGGTTTCTGTGAAAATTTTCAAAATTATATATCCTGTGCCCTCTATGCCCAACTACACATAATTTATATTTAATACAAGAAAATGGGACCTTTAGACCAGGTGTGTGTGCTGTTTATCTCCCCTCCTCCATTCTACTCTATTGACTCCTCTGTACTACAAGAATATAATACTGTCCCAAATAGGCAGAAACTCATACCCCTGATCACACAAAGGTCATCGCTAATGCCATTCTAGATAGCAAGTGGGTTCCATGCCAATGTGGTCAACAGAGCTACCAATGGTTCCCTGGTCCCAATGTGATGGTTGAAACACTCCCTATAGGTCAGGTAAACCAGAGCTATTGTGTGAGCTGCAGATTAATAAGGAGAGCTAAAACTTTATCTTGTTATGGTCCCATGAAGTCTGTGAAGTTTAAAGACTGGTCCCTGACTCCTATATCTTCACCTGTGTTATCTCAGAAAGAAAGAAACACAAAACCAGTGAAGGTGAAATTCAATCCTGCCAGTTACTCAGTCTGCAAATCCTTGAACTACCCCATCTTCATCTCATTTCTCACCCACCTGATCCATTGCTCTCATCACTGATCATCAGCAAGAGCTGTTAGTTCCACCTTCACAGTAGATTCAAAGCCTGACAACTTCTGGTCACTTTCTCTACCACTGCTCTGGCTAAGTGCCTATGTTAGAACTAATGGGATTTGATCCTACCTCACTCCCTTTTCTACCCTTGTCCAGCTCATTCTAGTCTCATCATTGCAGCTATGCAGGGCAACCCTTTAAATTTGGGTCATGCTTATCCTCATTTTAAAATCCTGCAATGGCTCCCATTTTACTCAGTAAAAGTCAAGATGTCCACAGTGACCTAGAAGCCTTTACATAATCTGTATCCCTCTGATGATCTCTATGATCATACCTTCCACACCGGCCCCATCCCCCTCATTCTGCACTGCCCTCATTCTGACCAGTCCCTCTCTTCCTCACTCCCTTGTCATGTAGTCTGTCTGCCTGGGTAACACCTCTCCCTCAACTTCCCACTTTCTCTTTGAAAGTCTTTGACTAAAAGTCAACTTCAGAATGAGACCAAATCTTCTGCCCACCTCCCACCTAAAATTGTGATCGATTTTCTCCCTATCTTCCCTGTCCTGTTCCAGTCCCCACCCCCCATAGACCTAACATGCTATATATTTTATTTATTTATTATGTTTATTCTCCACCCACCATAATTTAAATTCTATATGGACAAAAAGTTTTTCCTTACCTTATTCCTGGTGTAATCAAGAGAATTTAGAATGAATGAAATGAATTAATTAATGACTAGCATATATTAATAAAAACCATATTTGTTAAATTATTGTATAAATTGTATTTAAAAAAACAAGTGGAGAGCATATGTTTTTTTAAATAAGGGTATATCACCAGGTACAAAAGGAACATTTTGCCTTTCAGGTTAAATTCACACATTTTAAGGACAAGTGTATGAATTTAAACATGAGACTCTCCAAAATTAAAGACAACACCCAACTTTCTGAACTTTTCTAGAATTCGGCATTTGTTTATCCAAGCAGTTAAATTGCTCTCCAGAATTAGGATTTTGAATTACACTTCAGTATTCATAACTGCTTTTAATTACTGTGACAATTGCTTACGGCCAAAAAAAAAAAAAGGCAAAAAAAAAAAGAAAGACTAAGTAGCATTTCATAGTGATTTGAACGTTGTTGCAGCTGAAGTCTCCAGTCATGCATTTTCCAGCTGTTTTCATCTCAGTAGAGCTGAATCTAGATTATTAGCACCAATTGGGAATACTCAGGTTGGCTCCAAACTGTCTAATCTCAGAGCTACTGGTCCAGGAAAAACTTTTTCTCATAATTACAGGAGGCTGAAACCATGGAAAAATGAAAAGCAGGAGAAACAGAGAAGTAGGTATTCTGGAATTCTAATCTTGGTTAGAGAGAAAAATCAACTGACAGAAAAAACAAAACAATCTTTTCTTATCCACAAACACAATTCAGTCTTGCTATTTTATTGTGTGAATATCTGAAAAGAGATAGTGATTGCTGACATTTGAATTTTAATAAAATGATCTTTTGTGATTCTGGCAATCAGGATTTCTTTAGTGTTTCTATATGTGAATGCATACTTATTTAAAAGTATTTTACCTTATTCAGGTTTTTGGTAGTTATTTTAACATTTCATACATTTTTTCTGGTTTAAAGGAAATGCATGATCACTCTAGAGGATTTGTACATGAAGGGTACAAAGTGAAAAACGTCACTTATCATTTCATCACACTGCTAACGTTTTTGACAATATTTTTAGTCTTTTTTCTGTGCTTCCACAGTGTCCAATTTATCAACTGGTGTCTTTATACTCTACTTAGGGACTCTTCCTATCATGACCAAGAGGTCAAAGTTCTTTATTTATCATCTTTTTGGTTATAAAGTACCTTTAATTATAACCAAAGGCTAACAGACTCTTTTTTAAGAATCCTGGAACTTTGCCAGTGCAACACAGAAGACACTGCAGGAGGGAAGTCAAGACCTCAATCAAGTAAAAGAGTCTGGTGGTCTAGAACATCTGCCACTATAGCAAATGCAAGTCCAAAGATCACTGTCATTCTGATAGATGTTTTGTTTTTTCTGGGAGGGTGCTCAGAGTAAAAGGGGCATCCTTCCTGGCTGGTGCTTAGGCCATGGAACTGAAGCTTGACCTCCCCCCAACTTCATGTCATTCTTTCTATTGCATAAAATCCCACCCCCACTGGTCCCATGACACACATTTGGTTCTGACAAGGCATGTCCATCTGCTAAAATAGTTGAATCAGGAAGGAGCTAGTATCAGCCACCCCTTACACCCCAAACCACTTCACACACTCACAGTGATGGCACTGGGCTCCACATCAACCATCAGCCACTCTAGACAGCTTTGTTTGCCCCAAGCAAATTATCAGTGGAACTCTGTGGTGGGAATACCAGGGAGCTTGTCCACTACATCCCTGAAAACATAAGCGATGAGTGGAACTGGAAAAAAGGACGTTTTCCTCATTTGTCTTGCAGATATCACTGGCTATATTTAGTGTAGCATCAACCAGAATCCTCTATTTTTCCATCTTTACTTGAAATGATTGAAAGCAACTTGCTGAGAGGAAGTCATTATAAATTATTATTGCTTTTAAATATCTTATTTATTTTGGGGTACAAGAACTGGGATATAGGCCAGAGATGCAGTAGGTGAGAGGATTCACCAGAGACAGACTGGGGAGCAGAACAGACAGATCTACTGAAATGCACTGCAGCAGGGAGCAGTGGGTGAGACAGGGGAGGTCTGCTGTGCCACACATGGGTTACCTAAGGGGTCTGATGGAACTCAGGTCATTGCAGTGATAGAGCTGAGACTTAACCCCTAGGCCACCAGGGAGGCCCCAATTTTCACAGAATCAAAGATCATATTAGATAGAAAATTTTAAAAGCACCAGAAAGGAAGTTAGTAAATATTATCAGCACTGCTACTTCATTAACAAAGCCAAACATAGTCACAGCTTGTTCACGATGGAGTAAGTAATAACTTGTCTGGTCATACAGTCTTAGCAGAAAAACATTCTGAATATAAACAAATTACAGATTTCGTATACAAAAATAAAAAAACAAAGGGTGAATGAAAACAGACACGTGTATGTGTGCATATATATGTGTTTACATGTATGCATAAAATATGTTTGTACATTTTTGTACCTGTACATTAATATATGAGTGCCAATATTATCACTCTGTTTCTTAGGGAATATTTATAGATGCCTTTTTAAAAAAAAGACTGGTTAGAGAATATATTTTTACCTTTAAATAGGATACAACTGAATGTGGAAATTATTGAAGCAAATAGAATAATTCTACAGAGGACATTTAAAACATTTATATAAACAGCAGCCAATACCCATGGGTAAGGAAACAATAAAATATATACACCACTTATGTACAATGGTTGATTTCAAACCTAGAGGGTCTATAGAAGGAAAAAGGTAGAGAGAAAAATCCTTTCTTGTGTAAGGAAACCATGGTGCTTCAAGCAATATGTGAAAGTGGGAGTGGAAGTGCTGGACAAAACATTGCTCAGAGAAAAATTCCTAGTGTGAGAGAATGTGCAGGAAGACTGGTCTTTGAGTGGAAAACCACATGAAAGTGTAATGTAAGCACCAGATGGGTTGAGAGGATGGGAATGATTTCATAGGACCTAAGAAGGGTCAAAATATTTGCAGGACATTTACAGTCCATCATGTTTCTAGATTATTCAGAAAAAAATCAATTTGCCATATATTTGCTAATTCCTTCAAGTAATATTGCTTTAGGCAATTTCTTCAGCAGGGAATAAATGCAAATTTGCTATCCAATAAAATTAAAAATATTTCCTTCAGTGACTTTCTCCTTTTGAAGAGGATAATTATCTTCGAAGTTAAAGAACACAGACATCAGGATATGTGTATTAATAACTTTTCAAGAAAATTGAAATTGCATAAAATCATGATAAACAAATGAGGAGTAGTGTTTGAAATAGCTAGAAGCAAGGTTGAGAATTGCAAGCCAAATTTTTCCACATTAAATTTGCTACATACTCTTTCTTCCCAGCACTATTTGCTCACCATCTTTAACCCCCACTGAAGATATTCATCCCATTATCCTAAGATGTTCTTGAAATTTATTCCTGGAGGCATTGCCCCTTTTCTCTACTTCTGTCCTTCGTCTTTCCATTTCGCTAATCAGAGACACGCAGGATGGCGACCCAAACTGATCTTACTAGCCTCCAGAGAAAGATGGAAGGGCACAATTCCACTGACATACATGAACTCATCAACCTTCTGGAAGTTTCCCTGAAATGTTCACACTGTAAGCACCTGTACCACATTGACTATCAATCTTCAAATGTTTAGGTTTTCTTTTGCTTGGTTGCTGTTGACTCCTTCTTCAACATAAATGCATTTTCTACCAGGAAAGCCATTTGGATCTCTGAGGTTCTGAACCTTAATCCATGTTGTACAGCCCAATCTTCACATTTTCAAGTATTCATTTTACTTTGATGTTTGTTGTCTGCAGCTATATAACCACATGAGTTGCAGGAGTCCTCTGAAAGTCCCTTCTTGGGCTAATAGCTTCCCCATTGTACCTCTTCTGCATTCATGTCACAGAGAGAAGATTAAGTGGTAGAAACTTTTTAACAAACTTGACCAAGCAGAGAAGAGAATTAATTATATAGGAATGAATTATTTATTGCTCATTTTACTCTACAGAACATGTCCTCCTATAATGGTCCTCTCTGCTCCTTCTCTTGTGCAAAGGAAGCATCCTTCAAAGACATCAAAGAAGAATTTTCCACCCTTGGTCCTAGGAGATAGAGGAAGCTTGAGACAGCAACATGAGTAATCTGGGGGATGGAAAGGTCTTGCTATCTACCACAGTCCTTAGCATAATCTCAATAATATCACTTCTGGTAAATATTTGAAAATATATCCCAGATATCTATGTAGGCCACACAGGACAAAATGTTATATTTTAAAAAGTTAATAAATGTACCTATTAGTATTTACTTTTTAAATTTTCTTAGAGGATTTTGTTTTCCCTTTCACTAAACTACCTGTTCCCCTATTCCCTTTGGTCAACGTTGTCTTTTTTTTTTTTTTTTTTTTTTTTTTTTTTTCCGCTTTTTATTTTTTNCGTTTTTTTTTTTTTTTTTTTTTTTTTTTTTTTTTTTGCAGCATTTAAGTTTCATTCCTTCTGTTTTTTGCCTATGATGTTTTTTAAGTATTTGTATTCCAAAGATAAGTAAAACCAGCTGAAATCTGTCTTTCACTTATTGGCTGACTTAACTCAACATAATCACCTAGAGGGCCACCCACTTTTCCCCCAATGCTGCCATTTCATCTTTCTACATGGCAGTGTAATATTTCTTTGAGGATATGTCCTACAGTTTCTCTGTCCATTCATCTGTTGAAGAGGGCTTGTGTTGATGTCATGCCCTGGGAAATGTTAACAGTGCTAAGTACATAGGCGTAGATAAATCCTTTCCTATTATTTGGATAAATACTTAATAGAGGTATTGCTAAGTCATATGTAACTTCCAGTTTTATTTTCTTAAGAAATGTCTATAACATTTTCTACAGGAGTGTACAAGCTTGCATTCCCATCAACAGTGGTTTCACTGCAACTTCACCTACATTTGTTGTTTCTGTTCTTTTAATATGCACCATTCTCACAGGGGTTAAGTGGTATTTCAATGTGGTTTGAATTTGCTTTTCTCTTATAATAAATTATGTTGAACATTTTTTCATAAGTTTATAAGTTATCTGAATGTCTTCTCTAGAGAAGTCTTTTGAGATTCTATGCCCATTTTTTTTTATTTGGGTCATTTGATTCTTTGTTGGATTGTGTAAGTACTTCGTAAATTTTGTAGATTAACCCTTGTCAGATACCTGGTATGCAAATATTTTTCCCATTTTCTAGGTTGCATTTTTGTTTTGTTTTCTTTTCAGGTACAAATGCATTTGTTTGACGAAGTTCTACTTGTTTATTTTTGCTTTGTTTTCCTTGCTGCTGGAATTGTAGTCCCAAATATATCTCTGTGGTAGAGGTCCTGTAATGTACCCCCTACACTTTCTTTCAAGTACTTTATAGTTTTGGTTCTTATGTCCAAATATTTAATCTGTATTGAATTAATTCTTTGTACGGAGTTAAATATGGGTCTTGCTTTATCTCTCTGCAAGCAGTTATCCATGTTTTCTAGCATTGTTTATTGAAAAGCCTATGTAACCCCTTTGTTGAAGATCCATATTTATGTGGATTTATCTTTGGGCTTTCAATTGTGTCCCATTGGTATGAGTTTCTGGCTTTTTCCATTATCACACTTCATTGATTACTGTTGCTGTGTAATGTTGTTTTAAGAAGTGGTATGCCTCAATTTATCTCCCTATATCTCAATATTGTTTTAGCTGTTTGGGGCTTTTTGTGATTCCAAATAAATTTGATAATTGTTCGTTTTCCTTAAAAAATGTCATTGGTTATTTTGATAGGTATTGCATTTAAACTGCAAATTGCTTTGGGTAATATGGCTATTTTAATAATAATAATTCTTCCTACCCAAGAGCACAGGGTATCTTTCCATCACTTTGTGTCATCTTTTGTTTGTTTTAACAGAGCCTTATGGTTTCCAATGCACAGGTTCTTTCTCTCCTCCATTAAGTTTACTCCAATGTATTTCATTTGTTTTTATTGGATTATAAGTGGAACTGCATTCCACTTACAATCCATTACAAACTTGAAAGGGATTTCTTCAGATACATTTTTTGCACATGGAAATGTCACTGGTATTTATGTGCTGATTTTGTATCCTTTCACTTTACTACATTCATTTATTAGTACTAGAAGCGTTTTTGTAGAATCTGTTTTTAAAAGATTGATTTATTTATGCATACAAGGGCTGGGGTGTAGATCAGAGGCATGTGTGTGGGGGGGGTTGGGAGGTGAGAGGACCCACCAGAGACAGAGTGAGGCATAGAACAGGCAAATCTATTGAAATACACTGCTGAGGAGGGCAGTGGGAGTGACAGGAGAGAAACCATTAGTGGTGTTACTTCAAAGATCCCAAGGGAAATACTCAGAGTAAAGTCCTGTGTCCTCCCCCTTCAAGATCTTGATCAGAATCATCAACTTCTGAAGAGTCTTTGTGCTTTTAGAGACTTCGGGTTTGACAGAAATATCTATTGTGGATGAAAGCTGAAAATAAAATATAAAATAAAAAAACATCAAAGGGGCCACTGACTCAGGGCTCTAGACAACTAACCAACACCCCAAAACCAATGGTAGCTTAATAGACTTCTTAAAATCACTTTTTTTCTTTATTTAAGAAAGTTGAAAACACAAGGCAATTTTTATAGATGTGATTTCCTTTTGCCATTTATTGTTTGCTTAAGGGGGAAAAGTCTTCTATGTTCTTGCCAAAAGCAGAAGTAGGGGGAAGACTAAGAAAGAATGTTGTATTTTGGATTCTTCTCTGGATAGAGAAGTCACATTGAGAGCATTGGCAACATGACTTTGAAATAATGGTAAATAGTCTGGCCTCATATTAGACTCTTTCTTGAAAAAATTGTTCATTAGCTTATGTAGGACTCTTAAAAATTCAAAAACTCTTACTTTGATGAAACATTTTCCATCATCTGGTTAGAATTCCTGGGCCAGTTAGCTCAGATCTGCTGTTTCCTCCCCATGTGTTCTGCAAGCCTTGAGAGGAGAGGCTCATTATTTTGCAGGAATCAGGAATGAGATGCAATTATGGGGCCTGTGCACAGGATGGATGATATCGCCCCCAAGCCAGACTTCACAGAGGTCAGGCCACTTGTCTGCATTCTGGAACTGCTGATTGAATTTGGCCTGGTCTGTTCTATAAGTACCTTATAGGTCAGCTCTCCTTATCTGTTTATTTAGAAAGAAACCATTGTGTGATGTGATTATTCTAATGAGGTCGACAGAGTAAGTGTGCCTTTGACAAGACAAATCTGTAGTGTGTGTGTGTGTGTGTGTGTGTGTGTGTGTAGTTCCAGAGGGCCTCTGTCTAGAATGTAGAGAAAGGCCTGAGATGGGGCCTTGAATCTGAAACTATAGCAGATAGATGTGGAGCTGGTCAGAGGCTTTTCTATTCTCAGTCGTATCCATAATAGTTTAGAAGGATAGTTTATGTTCAGAATCCAGTGTGCTAGAATGTTAAAATAAGAGCAGTTTTTGATAATTTGTCGGGGTTTGCATTTATGTTTTCTTTAGCTTAATCTGCTTAATTGAGACCTGAACTTTGGCTGGCTGCCAACATCTATGAAGCATGTGGGCACCAGATAGATTTACCTCAATTTCTATCAACTGAAAAAATGACATTTCTCCCAGCCTGCTAGTCTCTCACCTTAGGGGAAATAATATATCAAACAAACTTGCCTGAAAATACATTAAAACACAATAAATAAAGATAGGGAATGTTGTATCCATTTGCCTCTTACCTCTCAATCTATAGAGATAGAGGTGTGTTGACAAAGATGTCACTTAAAAGGGGAATCAGTAGTGAGAAAAATTGATGCTTATTGTCCAGAAGAGGCTTCAAGTAAAGGTTCTTGGAAGACTAATAGTGACATATTTGCTGAGAAGTTTCCACAACAGTGGGATCTCCAGACCAAGGTCCCTCATCCTTACTGAATTCTAGGAACAAAGAGAGTTTTGTGCACAGGGGTCTCTTCATATAAGACAGCAGGGAGAAGCTCTGCCCTGAGATGCAACCAGTGTGCTCAGAAAGACTAGTTTTGTTCTAGGAGGTAGAGAAGGATGGTTGAATGATGAGGTCTCTTCTAACTAGATAGAGAGCAATCACAGGAGTGTGCTGACATGAACACACAAGACAAACTGCTTTCACTTTCCAGTGAGTCAGAACATGCACGTGTGCATGTATGTATGTGTTTTGTATGTATACATTTATATGCATATAAACACACAGAAACTATTGAGGTGACTGTCAGCAGTGATGCTGTCTGGATGAAGCAGCCAGCCTCTTGTGGATATGTAAGCATTCATGTAACATATATGTTAAGATGAAATTCATATAAATTCAATTAAAACAGTCATTGATCCTCCCTGGTAGTGCAAGGGGTTGAGCATTGCACTGTGGTGTTTGTACAGCCACTGTAGTACGAATTCAAGCACCAGCCAGGGAGGGGAAGACCTTTTCTGTTGCACCTGCTGCTCTCCTTCAGCAGTGTACTTCAGTCAATCGATGTTTGCCATGTAAGCAAACACAGGTCTCTATGTGGGGTGAGGGTCACATGGCATGTTACTTATCAGCTTGGTTAAATGGCACAGAATTGCGTAGTCTTTTTCTGTATAGAACCCTTCAATCTATCTCTCTACACAAAGAATCAAGTACAAACTCTAATCTGTATAGGAAAAAAACATATTTTCTACAAGACTAAGCTCTAAGAATACAAATAATAGTGACTCAATACTGTGTTAAGAAACTGTTAGTACCAGAAGGCCAGGGAATATCATCCCATAGAGATCTGTGAGAAGGAACCAAGACCATCTGAGAAAAAGCATAGGTTTTCATGCTATGGGAATGGGGGCTATTTTCTTAGTGTCCCTGAAAAAAAAGTTCAGAATTCAGTTAACAATTATTCCATTCAAGATATCCCCACCAACATCACAAAGACTTTCTTGATCACACTGGCCTCTGACGGTCCAGTTCTCCATTTTCCAAATTATTGGAGGAATGGCTGTCTCTGTGCTTGCTCTGACATAAAACAGTGTAGAGTGTAGGGTTCATTATACTTTCCTTGTAAATGCACCAGCTTCTAATCTGGATTCTAAGCTGGCCTGGCCCTGGGCTGTTTCCCTGTGACTGACCATGATCTGATCTACATAAACAGCTTGCCACCCACTCACTGCCAACCCCATCCTATCCCAGTGAACACACGATGCCAGGCAGCCTCTTTTCAGCTTAGAGAACTCCTCTGTGCAATTCTCATGTCTCTTGACTTCCGCTGGAGTGCTAATACTTAATCAGCATTATCATACTTGTACTTTATTGCTCTGCAGGAAATTCCGAGGCCTGCTATATGAGACAAAAGTTGCCTGACGTGCTTGAGCTGAGATGTCATTGCCTGCTGAATAAGCATTTTGCCAAAGGGGTAATGTGGGTGGGAGTCTCTTCATTTTTGTTACATGTGTGTTCTAAAGCTAGTAGTTCAGTCAGAAAGTAGATAAATGAACTGAACTTAATAACATAAAAAGTGAAATACAAATAAAAAACTTATGAATAACAAATATACTATGAGGATACCTGCAAAAGACAAATATGGGTTATCTGAAAATGCAAAGAAAACTGACAAAATATGTGGTAAGATTGAACAAAAGTTTATTTAAAGCAAAAGTACAAAAGATAGAACTTCCACACTCAGTTAAGGTGGAGTATCAGGAACGGGATCTATATATCCACATGAAACAACAAACACAACAGAAAAAAAGATACAAAACAACAATTTTCAACACTTTAAACACCTGCAACAAAAGACTGATTCCTGAGGAAAGAGAACTAACTAATAAGGCTGTGGATTATTTCAGATCTCTGCCTTGCAAGAGATTTGAATTCACAGTGTGGAGATGTAGAGCTCAAAGGAACCTCCAAGTTGAAGAGCTAAAACTAAAAATCTGGAGAGATAAAGGTGGTTGGAATTTACTAATCATCTTACCAGAAAGGGAGGTTCAAGAGATATGTACATGCATGAGGATGTACATGAGGAGACCATGCAGGTTGGGGAAAACCTCCCCAAAAGACTCAGAGGAAGTAGTGCTGACTTGCAAACAAGGTTGACAGTAGAGTCTGGTCCCACCATCAGAGTAGGAAAACATCATAATTCATCTGGCACTGAGTAGAACATTCAGAAGTAGGGATAATTAGCACTAAACACTACTCTCACCCCTCCTAACAAATCCTAAAATCAAGACCAAGAAAGATAAAATTATTTCTAAGTGGTTCAACAGAATCACAGAAGAAAGATAAAGACTTATTTAAAGGAAAGCAAAAATATCCAGTACCCAGCAAGGTAAATCCCATTATGTTTGGCATCCAGTCAAAAATTGCCAAACTTGCATAGATGTGGGAAATTTGGAACAACAATGAGGAGAAAAACCAATCAAAAGATTATATATTACAAAAGGAAAAATCAGTGAACTTTAAAATATACCAAGAGGCACTATCTGAAGTAAAACACAGAAAGGAAAAATGACTCAAAACAAAATGAACAAAAACTAATAAAGAGCATCAGTGAGGCGTGAGATCACATCAAGTAGCTTAATATATACATAACTGAGGTCCCCAAAAGAAAAGGGAGGCAAAATTTATTCTTCAAATAATGCTGGCTAATATTTTTTTCAAATAAATGAAAATCTATAAGCACAGAAATCCAATAATTTCATTGAAACTTGAGCCAAAGAAACACTTTGAAAAACCACTCCAAGGATTTGAAATAGTGTAAGAAAGAAGAGAAGACAATGAAGTAATATCTTTTAAACTCTGAAAGGAAACAAAACTGTCAAATGAGAAATCCATATCTAACAAATATATATATATAATGAAGAAATAAAGAATCTTTCAAAATTGGAAAAAATATTAATGACCAGTACCTTCAGGCAAATGGAAAATTATACTAGATGGAAATTCAGATCACACAGAGAGATGAAGAACACCAGAAATTATAACCATATGGATAGGTATATAATTTTTTCTTATTCCTTAAATCTTATTTAAATCTATTAATATCTAAATTATTTAAATCTTATTACTGACTGTTTAAAAAATGATCACAAAATTCTGTATTTTCCAATATATTTCAAAATAAGAGTTATGACAACAGTAGCACAATTACTGGAAGGGGAGAAGCAGAAGTAGAGTATACTTAACACACACCATACTGTTTGTCATACAGGATCTGTGGCAAGAGTTAGCAAATATTCCTATAAAGGGCCAGGAAATAAAATCTTAACGTGTAGGCCATAAGGTCTTTGTTGCAACCACTCAGTTTCCCAATTGTAACAAGAAAGCAGCATAGACAATACATAAACCAACACAGCGACCACTGTGTTCCAATAAAGCTTTATTTATAAGAACGAGCAGCAAGCTGGATTTGATCTGTGGTCCTAACCTAATACATTGGCAGTGGACTTATGGATATTCGATAATTATTTTAAAAGTATAAGCATATATACATGCAAATTATATTTATGCATACTCACTATTTGTGAATGCTATAGTTTAGTGAAAATTCTTTTTAAAATAAGCTAGATTTCTAAAACTTAAAAAATTCCCTGAGGGAGCTTACCTCAAGGCTACTATATCATTCCTGAGGCAGCACTTCAAAACTGAAAGATTCCACAGCTAAAAAGTAGAAGAGCTGGTAGTCTAACCCATATTTCATTCAGTGCTTGGCATATTATACTCATCAAGGCCTGGGATTATTATCAATCTATTATTTCCAAGTTATCCTGAATGTTGGTGGCCCATTCCCCAGAAAGTTCTTACAGATTTGCACTGCTTCCCCTATTGGACAGACCTGTCACCAGGTCATCACCAGCACTTCTGTGTGACCTTTGAATGGCATCTGAAGCCGCACCTTTGCCTCAGTTTGTGATTTTACCACATAGTAGTCAAGTCACTTTAAACAAAGTATTTAAGTTCTCTGGGTTTCAATTTTTTCATTTCTAAAATAGTGATAGTAATAGTATTTATCCCAGGATTTTAGTGAGATTTAAATAAGTTAGTATATGTTTGACATGTAGTTAACTATATGCAAATTTTAGTTATCATTATTAATAATAATTTCATTAAGTGTACTGTATTTATATCAAAAAGTCTAATATTGGTTCTTGTCACTTCAGAGGTTGTCTTCCTTAGAAATGGTATGACAGATACTTCTGCTCTATTATCCAATTGGATTTTAAAAACCAAAAGACACAACCTAGATTAATAGATTTGAGTGTTATTTTCATGTGTTTTATTTTTCTCTCTCTGCTCCCTTTATTTTTTATTTTTCTGTTATTGTTCACTACAAGGTGATAAAAATTATCCACATCTGTTATTTTTCTTTTTTTTTTTAAAGATTTATTTATTTATGCATACAAGAACTGGGGTACAGGCCAGAGATGTGGGGAGGTGAGAGGATTCACCACAGAGAGTGGGGAGCAGAACAGGCAGATCAACTGAAGTACACTGCTGAGGGGAGCAGCGGGCACAGCAAGAGAGGTCTGCCGCATCATGTGGGTCCCCTCCCTGGCCGGCAGCAGGGATCGAACTCGTGCTGTAGTGGCTGCGGTTTGCTTCACAGTGCGTTGCCCAACCCACTGCGCCACCAGGGAGGCCCCACATCTGTTATTTTTCTTTCCATCCTTGGGCAAGGCGAATGTATATAATTCTCTCAAAATAACAGGAACCATATGGAGCCCCTGGCATTATATGCATTATCAGTTTACAAATTCAAACTTTTCCAAAGATTGTTCACAAGCAGTCCAGGATTCCTGGGTGCAAGAGTTTTCACTGAGATGTTTACATTCAGTAAACATGTTGGGGCAAAACATGCCTGCAGTTGGCCCCTCATAAGAGTAAGGACTTAAAAATAATTTTCAATGGTTCTCAGACATCATTATACATTAGAATCACTTTGGGGTTTTTAAAAATCTCCATTCTCAGACCACACCCCATACCAATTAAACTGGAATTTATATCATAGGCATCAGATTTTTGTTTATTTGTTTGTTTAATACTTGAAGTGACTATAATTTGCAGGCAAGTTTGGAAAACAAGGGCCTCCCTGGTGGCGCAAGGGGTTGAGCACCGCGTTTCCACAGCTACTGCAGTGTGAGTTTGATTCCTGGCCAGGGTGGGGACCCACATGGCGCAGCAGACCTCTCCTGCCTTGCTTGCTGCTCCCCTCAGCAGCAAGCTGAGTTTCAGTAGATCCGCCTGTTCTGCTCCCCACTTTATCTCTGGTAAGTCCTCTCACCCACTCACCCTCCAACCCCCTCCCCACTTTCCCCCACCCCCGCCACTTCTGGCCTGTACCCCAGTTCTTGTATGCAGAAATGAATAAGTCTTTTTTAAAAAAGTTTGAAAAATGGAATTTTTGGAAGACGGGAATTATTTGAGTGCTAGAAGGAAAATAATAGAAAACAAAAAATACCTTCACTTGGGGACAATTTTTTGCTATTCCACTTAAATGATTCACACTTCTGGGTAAAATTTTCATCCTACTTAATCTGTAGCCCTGAAGTACTTACTTGAAGAATACCTTTTTAAAAAAAAAAAATCATTAAGCAATTATTTTGTTGACTCACAGGATTTAATCTTAATTGCAAGAGAAAAAGAGGGATGGAGGAAGGGGTAGGCAAGGGAAAAAAAGGAAGGGAGGGGGTTCAATGCACTCACTCAATTTTTGAGTCAATTCCTATTCATTCAACAGTTACAACCTGGAGGTAACACAAGCTCTGTGTCTGTTATGCTTAAGAAGGGATAGTTGACCTTCAAATAGAAATCAGAAAGTGAAACATAAGTTCCAGGCACCAGCTGGCTCCAATTTGGAGCTGCTCAACAGTGGTCGCTTTACAAAGGATAGCTCTTGAGTGCCACTCATAAGATATTTGCTTTGATCTGAAAGGACATTTTGGCTCTCGTTGAAGCTCTGCGAACTAGGGGCTGCTGCGGTTTGTGTGTCTTCATCTGTTCTCTCACATCTGCAAGACACTACACAGATTCAGAGCCCAACAACAGGTTTATTTACAAGGGAGAAATTGGGAGAGATAGGAAAATTGAAAGTTTCTGAAGCTACAAATGACTCTGTCCTACCCCAGATAGTGTCTCCAGTGTCCAATAGTCCAAACCCAAAGCTGTTCTATGTGAAATGGTGTGTCCTTTGATGAGACCCTGGAGTTGGTGGCACACCAATAAGTAGTGGACCAGAACCAACTCATGGTGGCAGCAGAGATAGCACCCCAGCAGCCTAGGGCATTCTTCAGAGGTCGAAGAGGCAGCAACACCAGGAGATAATGTCAGACATGCCTGAGACAGAAGCAGCAGTAGGTGGTGGTACTGGAAAATCAGAAGCAATAGATAGTTCTCAGAAATGGTCAAACACAGCTCAGCAGCATCGTTCAGCACCAGTCAGCAGGATGTATTGAGAATCCAGCAGTACCGGACAGCAGTTTGAGATGGTGATGGAGGTTCAGACACTGGCAGATTGCTCTTTCAGAGGTGGTGCCAGTTGATCAGTCACAATGTACGGCTCTTTCAGAGGCACTGGGCACAGGCTAGTGGCACCTTTCAGCAGGTGATGTGGAAGTAGAGCCAGAGGTAGTGGTAGTGGTCAGGCAGCAGCAATCAGTGATTCAAAGCAAGGAATAGAATTAATGGCAGGAACTGAAGGTTTCAAAGATCTGAAGCAATGGTGTCCACCAGTCTCAGAAGTCAGAGTACCTCTGAGATGCAGACCTTGATGAGTCTCAGAAGTCTGAAGATGAATCCATTTGCTGCCCCAGCTTATATCTCTTTTAGGATTCCTAGGTCTCAAAACTGATTTTCCCATTTTCAAAATTGTGCCAGTTTCAAAAATGAGCCCCTCCAGGGGCAAACCCTCCAGCACTGGAGTGCAGCTGCTCAGGGCAAGCTCTACTGCATCTGCGAGCCAGGAGCCACGGAGACTCCTCTTACACCATCTCTTGAGTCCCATAGCCCCTATCATGGTTTCAGTAGCTATATAGTCCTTTGCCAAACTGTCTTTTTATTGCAGCAAAATAATTTATTATCAGAGCTATGTTATCTGCAAGTATTAGAGTCATTTTTTTTTTTAAATTTTGATAGAAGGAATGTTTGAAACAACTCCCCTTTGGTAGGTAATGTAGCTTGTTGAGTAGAATTAGCTCCTGCTTGGTTCAGGGAAACAATTTCAGTGAAAACAAATTTTCTATAAAATTAAGAAATATACTTTCATATAGTATAATCTCCAAGTTTTTAAGTTCAAGATTACCGGACATCTCTAAAAAAGAGCTGATCTTTATATTTTCCCCCACATCTGAAAAATCAGATGCCTAAAAGTATGGACTCTAAAACGAGGTTGCATGACCCCAACCTCAGCAGACTCAGATGTGTCACTTTGAACAAGTTACTTAATCTCCCCATGTTTCACTTTCTTTCCTTCTAAAAATGTGATATTCACAGGAATATTCCAAAACATGATTACAAATGGACTATGTAAGTTGATGTGTATTAAACTTGGCTAAATGCTGAAAATATAATAAACATTAAAAATAGAAGTCACAGCTATCATCATATCATTGGTAAAATATTACCAAAAATAGACTGCATTAATAAAATGATTGCAAAAATTTGAGACATGCTTTGTCTCCCTACTTCCAGAGGTTTATTATTATTGTTATTATTATTTATTTTATCTTACAATGTTTGCTTTCTTTTCTAGGTGTAGTGCCCATTGAATTATACCTAGGACCTTTTGACACCTGAGACCAAGACCGTGGTCTTGAAACCAACACTTGTGGGACAAAGATAACTGACTCAGCTTTCATTATCCAACAACTAATCCTACTCCTGGTTCTCTATAAATATTCAAGGAATGAATAAGAATATGAGTAAAATAGGTCATCAAGTATGGGTGTGATGTGATAAGTAAGACAGTGGTGCTAAGAGGGACTCAGAAAAAACTTGAAGTTATTTCAGGGAAGAAGGGGTGGAAAATCAATAAACAAAACATACATTTTAAAGGGACACACTGCAAATAAATTAAGCTCACCTTTCTATGAACTATACATATATCTTCCTTGATTTATAATGTGGGTTTATTACAGGGCACAGAGAGGCACACTCTAGAGCTCCCAAACCTGCCCTCTTTGAATGGGTTTTGTCATTTGCTGCATTAAGACATATAAGACTTTTAATGGAAAGGAACTTTAATATAATTAGGGTACAATATAGAAATGACAAAAAATATAGTTACTAAGTTAAGCATTTAAAGTTGCCCATTTTTTTGAGGGCAAAAGTTTAGCTAAATAGGATTGGTCCAAAGCAAGGCTTAAAAGTTTGCCACAAATTTAAAGGACTTTTTAGTAGAGGCCCATAAAAAAAGGATCAGAAAGAGTTAGATAAATTCAGGAGGAAAAGAGTAAAATTAAAATTAAGATGAAAGCTGCTATTATGAAGCTTCCCACCGGTTTCTCACTCACATCTGTTTTAACCAGTTTAGGACCAAATAGCAAGCGTAGTTTTTTTGCATGCCCCTCTGCTCCACGTGCTTCCTCCAGGTCTCCTTGCTGCTCTCCATCTTGCTTCCTTCTTCCTCCCTCCCTTCTGTTTTCCTATTTTCTCTTTCCAACATTTTTTATCTCTACTCAACTCCACCCACTTAGGGTGGAACTGGGATTCTGGAACTTCCCCCTTTCTTGGGGACCACCCTGTTACAGTTTCATCACCATAAACCCATCACTATTTGAAAATATAGTAAGTTATGAGTATATTTAATACACCAAACAGCTTAGCCTAGGCTGTCTTAACTGTGTTCAGAACACTTACATTAGTCTACAGTTGGGCAAAATCACCTAAGACAAAGCCTGCCTTATAATATGGTGTTAAATACATCATGCAATTTATTGACTACTCAAAAGTAGCAAATACTGATTTGACTAAGTGAAAATAAGAATGCTTTTTTGTGTTCTCACTACTATGTAGACAGCTAAAAGCACAGTAGGCCTGACAAATGTTTGACCCATTGAGTTATAATTAATTGCTTGATTATGGGATGCTATAGCAACAAAGTCATCCATTTTCCCCTCTTCCAATGAGTCTCTAGAATAACTAACAGAAAGTTGTTTACCCTTATGATCACCTGGCTGATGGAGCTAAAGCTCATTGTCACTACCAATATTACAAGAAAGTGTCATAATGCATATTGTTAGCCAGGAAAAAGATCAAAATTCAAAATTTAAAATACAGTTTCTAATGAATATGTATTGACTTTGCACCATTATAAAGTTGAAAAATAGTAAATATAACCATCATAAGGTAAGGGGATCTGTAGGGATTAAGCAAACAGCTACACCCTGATCACAATGTGGCCATTAAGGAACTTTTTGTGGGAAATCATAGTTGCCTCTCATGATGTCAGCACAGAAGTTTAAATTTTTGCTTTGCATATTCTAAGTAATTTACTTCTAGGTGGGAAAGGTAAGAAATAATTATGAAATGCGTAGAAAACTATACCCTATCTCTCTTTCAGGATACCTTAAAACTGCCCAAACAATGAAAATTCAGAGAAAAAAAAATGTATCCAAGAAACAAAGAATGCCATACAAGAACTAGAGATCTTGAGGAACTTCAAAAAGAGAGTGGTAATAGGATGAGCTAAAGGAAAGTTTCAGCAATCCATAATTGCCGTATGAGAAGATGTCATTTATTCAGCAAAACCACTCCCACCTCCAAATGCTGAAGCTCAGATCAGTCCAGGACACATCTTTTGAAGAAGAGTTCCATGCCATAGTCACTCAAGTCTATTTAGAGAAACACTACATGAACACACTTCTCCCACTTATTTTGATGTCTGAAAACATTAGTAGACAATGTCCAGGTAACTCAAAGGGCAGTTATGCCAAGCAAATGTGGGGTCTTGATCTCTGCTGAAAAACCATATCAAATAGAGAAAATAAATGTTTTGTGTCTCTGACTTTACTCTGTCTTTATTTCTTCTCATCTTCTGAACTTCTGTAATAGCAAAATAAAATTTGGGGAAATCTAGTTTTTTCCTTTTTCTTTTTTACCTTAGCTACTCTTGCATAAGAAAATACTCCTTACTTCTCCAGACAAAATGTAATTTCCTCTGAAGGCATGAGCAAATGGATACAAATTACCAAATGGATACAAATAACAAATTACCAAATTAAAAGGCACAGAAATTTAAAAGTATTTTTAACAATTTTATATTAAGAAATAATGTCTACTTGGGAAACAAAATTACATGAAGTGGGTAAAGAAATAAACTTACTAAAGTCTGTTTCTCGTATTTTTTAGGATTTAAGAAATTATTAAAAATAAACTAGTCAGAAGAGGGAAGAATGCAAGCAGATATAAAAATAGGCAGTATAGAAGTTAAAAAAAACCAATTTTATCATTTAATGCATGGAAAAATTAGTGAGAAGCTGACAGTATATTGTCACTAAGAGAAATTGCCATGCACAAACACACTTTAAGGAACTTTTAAAGAAAAACAAATGCAGTCTACTATACTTGGTTTTATTTACATGAACAAACTCTGGAAGTTTGCATAAATATAATAAAAGTAAATATTAGGAGTTGTGCTAGTGGTAATGGCAGATGGGAGCAGAATGGAAGAGAAACTTTGCATAAGAAAGAAATTTCTATTAGAGAAATTTGTATTATTCCAAATTTGAATAAAATGATTTGAATGTATATAAACATAGTGAATATTTTATAAACATGTTATTTAGAAATATTAAGGTCATACCATAAGAAAAGATGAGATATTGAAGAGCCCTTTGGAAGCAATAAGTAATGATGGTGTATGGAATGAAATCACATTACAGTTTTTCTAAAAGTTTGAAGCATTTGATTTGTAAAACATTTGTAAAGCATTTTATCTGTAAAACCATATGTTTACATTAAAATGAAAAAGTAAGTTATTCTCCCAGAAACTAGAAGGGGAAAAAAGTACAGATCATTGGAAAAGAGAACTATTGATATTACCAGGATAAAAACAAGCAGAGGGAAAAAGAAACAAAGATATGATAGAAGAAAAGTGTATTAAAATGAAGAAATATCTGTGTTATTGGATATCTGTGTTTTTAGATATAAATTATGGACATAAATTAATGACCAACAGTTATGGTTTGTAAGGTTTAAGCACTGGTTTAAGCATTAACATTTACATGTTTCTTTCCACTGAATCCTGAGGATACCACCATGAAAACAGAAAATTTATAGTTTACATATTTATGATTAATGTAGATATCATGCACAGGGCAAATCTCAAAACAAAGTCTTGAAATGAAATGTTACTAATGTAATATAAAATAATTAAAAACCATGTCCAAAATCCTAAATAATATCAGTAAAAGTTAAGAGGAAGTTTTTTGGGGAAAGAAAAGCATATCAAATTTATCATCTTTTGGAGAGAAAAATAAAGAGATCTTATCGTGATTGTGGTCTTTATAATTTTTTAGGTGAAATTCAGATGCCATAAATTTAACCATTTTAAAGGGAGCAATTCAGTGGTATTTACTGCATTCACAATATTGCGCAATCACCATCTCTTTCTTGTTCCAAAATAATTTCATCACCCCAAAGGAAGCCCCACATCCATTCAATGTTTTCCTAGGCTTTGGCAAACACAATCTGCATTCTATCTCTATGGATTTATCTAATCTAAACATTTTACGATAATGAGTACATTGATAAGAATCATATCATTCCTTTTGTGACTGTTTTCTGCAACTTATCATCTTTTTAAGGTTATTCTTGTTGTAGTGTGTACTAGGGTATCATTCCTTTTTATGACTAATATTCGATTGTATAATGATACCATATTTTTTGTTTATTCATTCATCCATTGATAGTTATTTTTCCTGTTTTCTACCTTTTGTGAGTAATGCTATAAAAATGCATTTATAACAGGCTTCCCTGATGGCCTAGGGATTAGTTTCAATACTATGAAGCAATCACCAGCCACTATAGCATAAGTTTTATCCCCAGCCAGGGGATAAAACATGGTGCAGCAGACCTTGCCTATCTCACGTGCTGCTCTCCTCAGCAGTGTATTTCAGTACATTCACCTGTTCTGTTCCTCATTCTTGTCTCTGGTGAATCTTCTCACCTCCTGCACCTCTGGTCTGTACCCCAGTTTTTGTGTGCATAAATAAATAAATCATTTTTAAAAAATAAAAGACTTAAGCATGCATTTCTACACATACACACATACACACACAAATATATCAAAGGCCAATATGCTCATGAAAAGATACTCTCATTAAGGAAATTCAAACCAAAACACCAATGAGGTACCTAGTAACCGCTACTAGGCTGGTTAGGATCAAAAAGAAAATGAAATTAACAAATATTGTCAAGTTGTATATACTTGCTCTTAGCCAAAAAACTGAGAAACAATGTTAAGTTGTATAGAAAGTGAAACTTTAACATACTGCTGATGGAAATGTAAAATGGTTTAATCATTATAGGAAAGTGTAGTGCCTCTTCAAAGTGCTAAACATAAAATTACTCATGCTTTAGCAATTCCACTCCTGTATATGTGCCCAAAGGAATTGAAAAACATATCATTTACAATTTTATTTATAAAAATATTTTATATTTCAAGTATAAGTTAGCTGGTAAAGTTTTTTTTTTAATATATTTCAGGTAAAAGCTACTAATAGAATAAAATGGTGGGATTTTTAAAATGAAAGTTAATGGAGCACATAAAACAGAAAGGAAAAATGAAGCCATAACAGATTTATAGCCGGAAAATAATTTTTTTTTTAAATTATTGGCATAGGGGTCAGTCTCAGCACTACCCCCAGTCAGTTTCTCTGTGATCAACTGGTCCATCACTACTGGGCCACGGATCTGACCTTCATGGTGCAGCAGACCTTCCAGTTTTGCTCACTGTTCCACTCAACAGTATACTATAGGAGATCCGTCCGTTCTGCTCCCCACTCAGTCTCTGGAGAATTCTCTCCCACCCACACAACTCTGGCCTGCACCCCAGTCCTTCTATGTAAAAAATAAATGAATAAAATCTTTAAAAAACAGAAACAAAACCAAAAACTATTACAGTGACTGAATCAACACACTACCACTACATATCTGTTTGTTTTATAGAAGATGCACCTAGAAAAAGTTGTTTATAAATTAACAATGAAGGAATTGGCATACATGTTTTGGACAAAGCTAGTTAATTTTTGTTTTCTTAAGATACCATATAGCCTCTACATCACTTGATGGAGTAGCGAATTTGGGGGAACTTTAAAATTATAGGAAGAATTAGAAATATAAGCTCACTGCTATATTTATATTACCCAAACCCAGGCTCAAGTATAAAACCTTCTAACAATTACTCAATAGAATATTATGGACCAGAAACTCTCACATCAAGGTTTGTGCAAATAAAAGAGAATCAGATATGATTGAGAGGGTTATATGGTTTTGAATATTTAGTTGGGAAACTGTGTTACAAGTGATTGCAAAAAGATCTGGATTCTTGTTTCTTATATGGTTTGGACTCATTCATTCATTCAACCAAGAAATGTAGTCTGAATGCAAGTGACTATGCTAACTTCTAGAATTCAGCAGGTTACAGACTTGAATTCAGACAAGGTCTGGCCTTCATGGAACTCACCATCTAGTTAAAGAAAAAGAAAATATACATGGAAAGGAGAGAAAATTTTTCAGATAATAATTTAAGTGCTACTAAAAATATAAAAGAGAGTAATGAATTAGAAAATACCTGGGGTAAAGGTCACTTTAGTAGTGAAGAAAGTCCTCACTGAAGACACAGCATCATTAAACTTGAGATATGAATGCAGGAAAGGAGCAAACTAACACAAATGGCATCAAGAGTCTCAGAAAGTCACTCTAGTCAGGTCTTTCAAAGCAGATACAAAGATCTTGAGATAGGAAGAATTTGCTGAAGATCTATTGATCTCAGCCACAGTCTCTCTGACCCACAAAAATCTGTAAGACCCCTTTTATCCACACAAAAACAAGCTCACCTTTCCAAGTGCTCTATACATCACTGCATGCAACTCAATATCTGTGATCTCTGGGTGATGTGCAGTTCAGTCCCCTAGATCAAGTCTTTGCATTCATCAAAACTATGAGAATCAATTAACAACTCATATGATAGTAATAATCAGAGATTATCAGTTTAAAAACTTACTAAAATTGTGTTACAATATAAAACATTGATTTGTGAAGTAGATGACATTAAATATTCTCTGAGGAGTTAGTTCTACATTATTTTGGGCACATTTTATTAAATCATCAAATAAGGCATGCATATTAATTATGCATATTTATAAAGGGATGGAAAAGTATGAAATACAAGTCCTCATCTACTTGTATTTCACTTAGGTAATTACATTCTTTAAATAATTTTAAATTGGGGGCCTCCCTGGTGGCGCAGTGGGTTAAGCAACGCACTATGAAGCAAACTGCAACCACTGCAGCACGAGTTCGATCCCTGCTGCCGGCCAGAGAGGGG